>JAVBJF010001209.1:0-18185 GCA_033439095.1 Pseudococcus viburni | reverse complement strand
ACTGATGGGTGTGTGAAATCTGAGATGAAAGAATTAAAGGAAAACATTTTCTGAGAAGGTGGTTTGTGAAGGAGATGGGAACAAAAAAATGCCGTCTTTCAGGATATTACCAAATTACAAAAATTAAAAAAAAGATGTTTTCAATCTTACATAATTTCAAAAGTTCTGGGCTGTTGGGTATAATTTTCCAGAATATATTTTGCATATTTTTCGAGGATTTTTTCCTCTCTTTAAAATCACAGTTGCCAGTCGTGGAATTAGAAAATCACTACCAGATTTTTACACACCTAATTTGAGCTAAAAGATAGGTACAAAAAGGGCTGAAAAACGAATAATTTGGCCAACGCTTGTCTTGAGATGAGTGAAACCGCGAGGAAAATTAAACACAAGACCTAAGTGGATATTTTTCTCGAATTTATATACGATCCAGAGTCAAAAAAAGCGAGGGCAACAAGTTTTCAAATAATAATGCTCGAAGCTAATCAATTACGTCTATTTGAATAATTGAGATATCAAGGCTAGAAACTTGAAATAGTCCCTGCGGTTAGCATGAAAAAACAGGGGTATACTGCACTTTTTGAACACGGGTTGAAATGTGGTTTTTATTTTAGTATGACCCAAAATAAAATTTTCGAGAAGTGGAGACGTCAAAATTTCCCTTAGGAGCGGGGGAGGGGGAGTTTTAGGGGGGGGGGGTTTACCCCTATTTTTTCACATGAAGGGATTGGGGTAAATTTGGTATCATTTTCATATAATTCGACCCCCCTGAACTCGAATCTGCGATTAGTTTTCCGATCTGAAGCGTAGAATTCACACAATCGTATGATTTGTGTCGCGAAAAGAGGCCAATTTTGAGGAAAAAGAGGTAAAATTGCGATGTTTTCATCTTGAGACGAGTAATGTGGATCAAGTAAGTTTGAAAACCAGTTTTATATACATTTCGAACCTTCTGAATTCGAATTTGTTATTGGTTTCTCGATAGGAAGTGAAATGGATTCTTGATCGTCGCTTTTTTGGTAGTGAAAAACAGCCAATTTTTCGATAAAATTGACTCAAATTCGCAATTTCCCATCTTCTGAGCCCAATACCTCGAACCAATCCTGGTACGAAACCATATTTATACGTAATTCGAACCTCCTAAACACGTTTTCTCGATTAGTTTCCTCCGATTGGAAGTGGAGAATTCTCTCAATCGTGAAATTAGTGTAACGTAAAATGTCCAATTTTTGTTAAAAATCGACTCGAATTCGCAATTTCCCATCTTCTCAGCCCAATACCTCGAACCAATCCCGGTATGAAACCATTTTTAAACTGAATTCGAACCTCCTGAACACGATTTTTCGATTACTTTCCCGATTGGAAGTGGAGAATTTTCTCAATCGTGAAATTAGTGTAGCGAGAAACACCCAAATTTTGCCAAAACTGACAGGCCCGTGAACGTCGTACTTTCCACGAGAGCGCCGTGGAAAATTTGATGCATCTGCACGGGTTTAATACGACGAGTGGTCAGTTTTAATTTTTGTCAACAATGAAACAATAAAATATATCTGTTAATGGATAAGTATGTAATATCAAGAATTTTATCAAGAAAATATTCAAAAATAAATAAACAATAAATGAAAAAATCTGAAAATCAACAAAATAAAGATAAAAAATTAATTAAAAAAATACTTAAATGTACAATAAAATGAATATTCCAAAAAATAAATAAATTTATATATTATTCATTTTCTTAATTTATACATTTATTTTGTTAATTTATTTTTGGAATATTTATTTTATTGTAACCTTACATTTATTTTTTTAATTAATTTTTTATCTTTATTTTGTTGATTTTCAGATTTTTTCATTTATTGTTTATTTATTTTTGAATATTTTCTTGATAAAATTCTTGATATTACATACTTATCCATTAACAGATATATTTTATTGTTTCATTGTTGACAAAAATTAAAACTGACCACTCGTCGTATTAAACCCGTGCAGATGCATCAAATTTTCCACGGCGCTCTCGTGGAAAGTACGACGTTCACGGGCCTGTCAGTTTTGGCAAAATTTGGGTGTTTCTCGCTACACTAATTTCACGATTGAGAAAATTCTCCACTTCCAATCGGGAAAGTAATCGAAAAATCGTGTTCAGGAGGTTCGAATTCAGTTTAAAAATGGTTTCATACCGGGATTGGTTCGAGGTATTGGGCTGAGAAGATGGGAAATTGCGAATTCGAGTCGATTTTTAACAAAAATTGGACATTTTACGTTACACTAATTTCACGATTGAGAGAATTCTCCACTTCCAATCGGGAAACTAATCGAGAAAACGTGTTTAGGAGGTTCGAATTACGTATAAATATGGTTTCGTACCAGGATTGGTTCGAGGTATTGGGCTCAGAAGATGGGAAATTGCGAATTTGAGTCAATTTTATCGAAAATTGGCTGTTTTTCACTACCAAAAAGCGACGATCAAGAATCCATTTCACTTCCTATCGAGAAACCAATAACAAATTCGAATTCAGAAGGTTCGAAATGTATATAAAACTGGTTTCAAACCTTACTTGATCCACATTACTCGTCTCAAGATGAAAAACATCGCAATTTTACCTCTTTTTCCTCAAAATTGGCCTCTTTTCGCGACACAAATCATACGATTGTGTGAATTCTACGCTTCAGATCGGAAAACTAATCGCAGATTCGAGTTCAGGGGGGTCGAATTATATGAAAATGATACCAAATTTACCCCAATCCCTTCATGTGAAAAAATAGGGGTAAAACCCCCCCTAAAACTCCCCCTCCCACCGCTCCTAAGGGAAATTTTTGACGTCTCCACTTCTCGAAAATTTTATTTTGGGTCATACTAAAATAAAAACCACATTTCAACCCGTGTTCAAAAAGTGCAGTATTCCCGAGCTAACCGCAGGGACTAAAAAGAGCCCCAAATCTCAAAAAATGTAAGAATTTCGATCATAAGCGTACCCAGAAATTATGTAAAGGAGGGGTTCAGATTTCGAGAAAAAATGAGGAGGGGGGGTCAAAATTCAATGAAAAAATGAAGTAACCTGTTATATTTCAGTGGGGCTGGAATGGTTAGGACATTTTCAGTAGGCAGAAAAATACATACAGA
Organism: Pseudococcus viburni; assembly: GCA_033439095.1. Taxonomy (NCBI): domain Eukaryota; kingdom Metazoa; phylum Arthropoda; class Insecta; order Hemiptera; family Pseudococcidae; genus Pseudococcus; species Pseudococcus viburni. The sequence continues at coordinate 15,067 of JAVBJF010001209.1, read as the reverse complement.
TTTGAGCGAAAAAAAATTGAAAATGAGATTCCCTGAGTTTCTAAAATCAAATTTACTGATTTTTTCTGTAAAATAGGGCATTGACTGAGAGATTAGTAATTTTTGACCGAAAAATCAGTGAAAAGTAATTAATTTTCAATGAAAATTATTTCACTGAATAAAAATGACAGAATTTCTGCAAATTCAACCGATTCAAATTCAAAGAGTGGTATGTTTATTTTCGCTCGGGCAAAATTTTTTTAAAAATCATACTCTTTTTTGGACAATTTTTATAATAAGAAAATCTCCTTGCCGAGCTTAAGGAACGGGCTCGAGCCCCCTGAGCCCTCCCTTGGGTGCGCTTATGATTTTGATTTCGTTTTTCTCAAAATTTCTGAATTTTCAAGATTTGAGGACTTTTTTGGAACACTTGGGAGTACTCTGAGGCCTTCCAACGAATTTTTTCAAACTCTCCATAAAATTTCAAATGCTCGTAAAAAGTCCTTCGAGATCAAACTTGAAATAATTTTTTTTAAAACTGAAAATAATAATTCAGCCCGAGAGCATGCGAGAGAAAACAATTTTGATAAAAGGATTTTCATACCTATCCAAAATTTACATCACTTTTCAATTATTTCAGTGGAAAACTTATAAATATTTAAAGTGAAACAGAGAAAAAAATCACAATTATGTAATTTTGAAATGTAATATCGTGTGTTTTTCATTATTTCAGGATCTCTTTCTAAATTCGTGCTTTTTTTGATTATAAATCTCGTGTTTTTTTTTGTTCAACAGCCCTGCCTTCTCATCACACAAGTCCAGAAATATTTACCTATTGGATGAGTTCTTTCGCGATGGGAGAGGAAAAAGGTACATACGTATATTTCGATTCATCAACAAATTTTTATAATCTGCCAGTATATCAGTGATCTTGATCATATGGCCAGAGATTAAAAATATATGGTTCATACTTTGGGGAAGAGAAAATGGGAGATATGTCATCTTCTTATCACACAGACACAGACATCCACAGATGATTTTGGGAGCGAATGATTAAATTTCAAAGTCAACAATTTACCTATTTGTACGATTTGAAAAGTTCAAATATTCATAAGTGATGATACTAATGAGTATGACGTCTGTTGAAAAGGACCCTTCCGACCAAATCTTCGGTTTTTCACTTTTTTGGGGTCAGTTTTACCTGAATAAATCTTCAAAAATCGATTGTAGAAAGTTTCGAGGCACCTAAAATCTGAATTCAGAGTACCCACATTGGAAAATTAACAAAAGTCATTGTGGAATTCCAAAAAAAAGCAAAACTTTAAGAGCTTCTCTTGTAAAAATTTTCCTTTGGTCAATTTTCTCACCTTTTTTGGCTCATTTTTTATGAGGACCCCCTCCCTCCCACAAAATCGATTGCAAGAGGTCTCAGACCTCCAATACACCTTTAGCAGTTTCTCAAGCGAAATTTTACTTTTGGTCGAAGGATCCCATTATCAAAGAAAAAAGAGCATTTTCTCAAATGGAGAAGGAAGATGGAGTTTATTCACAAACATTATCAAAAACTCGGTCAAAAAATTCTAAATTTAAATATCAACACGAAATAAAAATCGAATTAAAATTCAATACGAATGACAGAATCAATATTTACATTTTCACAATCGAATTGATTTCTTCACGTGATAAAATATTGCTCGTGTTCTTGAAATAATTCGGTTCAACTTTTCCTCGTCCATATCACTTCCGTACCATTCCAGGTCACATACCATTAAATTTTACATCCATATTTTTGCCTCTTTCCCCTCCACTCACACTCACTTATGATATCAGTCGAACACCCCAGATCTATTTCATCAAACCCACCACTTTAAAGACCAAACCAGTGTAAAAAATCATAAAATATGTTCCTCATTCGTTTATCCACTTCAATTTTTCACTTTCAATAACTCGACGTTTGATTGGCACAAGGACGATTTCTCCTGTACACAGGGGTGCTGCGAAGGGGTATTCTTGACGAGCAACTCGTCGTTGAAAATTTTGGGGGGGCCGAAAAAAAATGCGGAAAAAAATTACAAATTTAAATTTTAAAGAGAAAAAAAAATTAACAATAAATATTCTAGAAAATAATTAAAAACAAACCCCCCTATAATTACAGGACCCCCCTATCAATAGACGACCCCCTCCCATCAATGGACGGACCCCCCCCCCCCAAAAGTTCATCAATTTGACGCTAATTTCGCTCATTTTTAACTCAATAATGGCAAAAATTTTCTTGGAAACGTAAAAACATGTACTAGTAAACAGGTAAATTTTCATTTTTTTCAGAAATGACCCCCCCTAAATCAATATAATAGACCCCCCCCCCATCGATAGACTGGACCCCCTCTAAAAAAATCAATTTCACCCAAATTTCGCTCATTTTTAAACTCAATAAAAATTGCCAAAATTTTCTTGGGAACGTAAAAATATGCACTAGTAATCAGGTAAATTTTCATTTTTTTCAGAAATGACCCCCCCCCTAAATCAATATAATAGACTCCCCCCCCCATTGATAGACTGGACCCCCTTTTAAAAAATCAATTTCACCCAAATTTCGCTCATTTTTAAACTCAATAAAAATTGCCAAAATTTTCTTGGGAACGTAAAAATATGGACTAGTAATCAGATAAATTTTCATTTTTTTCAGAAATGATCCCCCCCCCCCATCGATAGACTGGACCCCCTCTAAAAAAATCAATTTCACCCAAATTTTGCTCATTTTTAAACTCAATAAAAATTGCCAAAATTTTCTTGGGAACGTAAAAATATGGACTAGTAATCAAGTGAATTTTCATTGTTTTCAGCGACGACCCCCCCCCCCATCAATTTTATGCCAATTTTGCGCATTTCTTACTCAATAAAAATTTCTAAGATGAATTTTCATTTTTTTTCAAAAACATTGCTTTCATTGAAAAGTTTTTATGTTCTGTTCTTCTTTTTTGTAGTAGGTAAAAAATATATAATATCTAAGTACATTATTAAAAAAAAGTGTAGGTATTTATTTTCTAAAAAAAAAACACATAAAAAAGGGTAGGTAGGTATTCATTTTATAAAAAATGCAAAAAAAAGTAGATAAATATTTATTTTTTAGAAAAATGCAAAAAAAGATTATATTTATTTTCTAAGTAACATCTTCGAGTATAACTTAGATGCAGGGGCGTAGCGAATGGGGGATGGGGGGGTGACTCACCCCCTAGAAATGCTAGTATAGAAAAAGTTGGCAAATTCGTCTCAAAATGAGAAAAATTGGCAAATTTGACCAATAACAATAAAATTTTTGGAGTAAACATCGCTTCTTCAGAAATTACAGTCCAACTCTGAAATTATACCTCCCAATTCTAAAATTTTCAAAAACTTTGGCCTCGCTGCGCTCGGCCTTATTGTACATGTACGAGTATGTATTTCATCTACTTCATACAAAAGTGATTTTTTTCGTATTTTTCCTCAAAATTATTCCAGTATTCACCTAATTTTATTACATACCTATATATTTTTTTCCTCAAAACTCATGTTCGATGTTTGAGAATAAATTTTTTTAAAAGCTTTGGCCTCGCTGCGCTCGGCCTCGTCATACTTCTCTCTCAATAATTTCATAGTAATAGTGGTCAATTTTTTATTAAAGTTTTTTATTATAAAACATTGTTTTATTCAAATTTATTTCGCCTTGAACTTGAGGTTTTCTAAAATTTTCGTCCTCGTTTCGTTCGGGCCAAATTCATTTCGCTCGCATTTCCATTGAAATTACAAAATTTTTGAAATAAATTATAATTTTTCTCGAACTTTTCCACTCTTTCTTTTTTCGGGACAAATTGACAATTTCGCTGATTTTTCCATTGAAATTAGGCAGGGAAAAGCAATAAATTGAATGAGAGGGAGAAGTGGTTAAAAAATTTAATTCAGTCTGAAAATTTGTGCCATCCATTCCCGCCCTCCAAAAAAGTCGGTCTGTTTCGCGCTTAAATGATTTGATTTTCAAATTTTTTCAAAAATCAAGATGGAAATTCTGAGACCTTGCCCCCTCAATTCAATATCCTGACTTCGGTACGTCACTGCACACTTTGCCACACCATTCTATGAAACGAAAATTATACTTCAAATTCATTTCGTCCATAAGGCGCACCCAAGGGGGAGGCACAATAGGCTCAAGCTCCTCCCCCCCTCTCGGAAAGGAGATTTTTTACAAAAATGTGAAAAAAGTGCATTTTTTGGTATTAAAACATGATTTTTCGAAAAGTTTTCGCCCTCGCTTCGCTCGGGCAATATTTTAATCATATTTTCTAAAACTAATCTGAATCAGTCTATGATGAAATTCTGCCTTTGAGAATCAGTAAAATGATTATCTTTGGAAATTAATAATATTTTTATTGATTTCTCAATCAATTCCCATTTGTCAGGAAAAATCAATAATTATTTTGACTTGACGACTTGACTGAAAGATCGGTGAAAAAACACTGATTTTCAGTTGAAGTCATTCCACTGATTCAAGCAGATAACTTATACCAATTCAGATTTCAGATGGATGAAGATAAAAGAGATGCAGTCATGGCTGATTTTTTAGGGGACAGATGTCAAATGTTTATATTTAATCAAGTTTATTGATATTTGCTGATTCTTAAGGCTTACCTATCGCTCTTAATGTTCTCGCTTGTTCTATTTTAAAGATGTTTTTATATTTATGCTATACCTACTTTTCTCAATGTCTCATATCACATATAAACGTCGGAACGTCGCATTAAGCCCTAATCGTTTGGTGATATTGTATTTTTTTGTACCCCCACCCCACCACCACCACCACCTTAAAGTTCGTAAAAAAATGAAGAAATTTGTGGAAATGGGGGGGGCCTACTTGGAAAATTTGGGGGGGTCCTCGTCGTTGACTCAGGGGGTTCGCCGCACCCCTGCCTGTACAAGGTAAAGGAAAAAGTAAACTCGCATAGACTCGTGTTGGTGCACTTGCCAAGGTTTTATGTGATTTTTTCCACAACACTTGTCGTCTTTTTAATTTTATCGTCGAGTTGGGTACTTATCCTCGAACGCAGCTCTTATACGAGATTACTTTCCAATTTACAAAACACCACATGGGTTAAGAGGGTGCACTTGTTACAGGTGCACTTGTGTCTGGGGCGATTACGATGCAACAATTCGATCGATAAGAGAGTATTACGCGAGCTGAATACGGTAACGAGTTCGCTTTGGAGAATCTACAAAGAAACGACTCGAGTCGAAAAATAAATTGCATTTTCGGACGAGAAAATGGTAAAATTGAGATAAAAGGTGGAAAAAAACAAGGTGTGAAAAAAATTACACTCACTTACCCTTTCTGAAATACGACTGAATACATCCCATTTTTGTCGGAACCTTTCGTTGGTAGGTTATCTCACAACACACTTATAAATAAATTAAACTATACGTCTAACGCGAATACTATTCATGGCGATACGCGAACAAAACACAAACACGAATTACGAAAAACGGAGAGAGGAAAGAAAAATTTGAAAATCGAACATTCGATGCGGCGAATTCCGAAATAGAAAACGAATTTGTCAACACGACGATGCTAAGGCTATAATTATGTCTGCGAGTTCTCCTGGTTCTATATCTGGCTACAGTGACATTTCGGTATCGGAAGAAGCGATTAAACTCTGATCGAGAAGAGTTACAGCGAAAAAAAATTTACTCGTCGCGTCCGAGCTTTATGGTGGGGCAAAGGGGGCGGAAAAACCGGCGGGATTTTTTTATCAGCACACTAATCGCGCTTATCAGTACCCAGCGAAGAATATCGCAGCGGTGATAAATTTTCTCGTCAGATTTTTCGGCGTCGCGAGCGTGGGCGGGGGGCAGAGGCGGTTGAAGTGTAAATGCGTGTACGTGTATGCGATCCTTATCAAAGCATTCTAAAATACAGAAACGAGCCAGCAAAACGCGAACGACGACTCTCGTCGGTCGGCAGCGCGCTCGGAACTCGGATTCGCGCTCTATGACGAGCTTTTATCGAAAACGTTGAATCTTCCAGAAAACGGAGGCTGGAACTTTTATCGAATAACTGAAAATTTTCACCCTACTTTACTCCCTCTCGCTTCTCCGTCGCGAGCCCGCCAAACTCCTACTCCTCCTTTTTTTCATTTCAGCTCCTCTCGCCAGCTCCGTCAAGCTGAACGGAGCGAATATCGTGCAATATGTTTGTACGTGGACCTAGGTAACCGTATCCGAAGCGCAAGCGCTTCAAAGTTTACGTTTTCACTTTCCTCGTCCCTCGTCCATACCCCTCGTCCTCCCTGCGAGTTCGTTATTTCAGACTTCGCGCGTTTTTCTTCTATTTTTTTTTTGGCTCTCCACAGATTTTTTCCCTCCTCCGACCGAATCGAATGTTTTCGTTTTCGTAGGAAACATTCTCGCACGAGCCAGTCGCGATCGTAAGAATAATTTTCCGAAATTTCATATCCGAAGGGTTCGCGTGTTTTCGAAAGGGTCGTCGAGAACGAGAACGAGAGATATATGGCTTTTCCTTATCCTTTTCTAAAACCATGCCCTCGTCTACGAATTTACGACTTAACCGGTTCGCTCTCCGTGGCTCTAATTCCTATTAATTCGAGCAGGAGGGAATTTTCGTAATTATTTCCTCAGCCGATCGTTTAATTGTTGAATGACCTGGTTTCGACCGTAATACGTATTGCATTGTAGTTTTTCTTCGCACTGTGTCATTCTCGTAATTCTCATCGGGATCCTTCTCCGCGTCCTGCGTCCATGGACAGAATCGTGCGTTTTTATAAACACCGCCTACCTCCGTGTCGCCGGTCGTCATTAATTTGGTTTCTCGATGATGTTTTGGATGCTCGTTTACCTGCGATTTTCTCAATATTATCGAAGAAAAGAGTTTTTTAAAGCGATGATGATAGCTGCATTTTCAAAATAGGGACTAAAAATGATTACGTGGTTTTAAAAAAATCGTTCAGTTCACAATTTCACAAAAAGTCGTTTTTTTTTGAAAATTAAAATCCGAAACAGTCAGTTAAACTTTAAAACTAATGAAATTTCGAATTAGGTACAAAATTTCTAAAAATTGGATGTAATTGCTCAAATTACCAATAATCCATGATGGATCAACTCTTCGAAATAAATGATCGAAGAATTCCCAGAAATTGTTCTCAGAAAATCGTTTAAAATGAGAAAAATTCAAGTACTTATTATATCTAGGTATTAGACTGAAAACGCGAGAAAGTAATGAAAAATTGCATACAATTTTTTGAAAATTCACGAAGATGGTAATAATTTATAAATTATGAAAATTTTTATCAAAAATCATGATAATGGGGGGGGGGGGGGGATTCAACAGTTGGCTTCAATGACGAAAAAACTGTATTTTTAGTTAGAAGAATTGCACTACGTACATACCTAGGTACTTACCAAAATTATGGAAATTCCTAAACATTGACTGAATTGGCTGAAAATGGTTGGATATGAATTTCATGAAAAAGTTTATTGAAAAATTCATAAAAATTTTTAGGTATTCTAAAATATCACGAAAATGAATGAAAATCGAAACAGACTCCTAGGGAACAGGGGATAGTCGCATCCAAATGGCAAAAATTGCATTTTTAGTCAAAAAAATTAAGACGAGTCAAAATCCTGCAGACTTGATATCATTTTTTTATGTTTTGAAAAATTTCGTATTCTGAGTAGCAGAAAATTGGGGAAAAATTCATCTGGATCGGTAATTTTTCAATTTCTTGTCCCTTCTCTGAAATAATCAACTTCAGTTCTTTCTTCGTTAAAATATTAAATGGTAAAAAATGTTGGTTTTACATCGTCCAAAATATTCTCCGTGAATTTTTTCAACAATTTTTGAGCCATTTTTATTACATTTTGTGGAATATTTAAAAAAAATTACGACATTCAAGACTGTTAGCAAAATTTTCTCATGAGTATGCCTTTGGACTTGGTTAGAGTTTCATACCGTAACAAAAAAGGAAAGGAGGGAGCCAAGTTCGGGACAAACATTTTTTGAGCTAAAAAAGTTGTTTGATTTTTTGTTGGAATTTCATATACCGACATACTTACGTAGTCGTTAATATCTGTAGAAAAAAATCATCAATAATTCACATTAAATTCACATTTTGGGAAAGGAGGATAAAAAAAATTCTTGAAGTCATAAATTAATAGAAATTCTTTTTTTTCTCACAAAACGTTAAGTACTAAAAATTGATATAAAAGTATCATTGGAGTACAGAACCTAAATTGGCATGATAGGAGCCCAAAAATAGGAAATTATCGACACGAATGTGCCTTTTTCAGATTTCCTGATCGTAAATAACATTTTACTCAATTTTTTGACTGGAAATGCAAAATTTTTATATTATTTTGAAAGAAAGTTGCAGTTATTACTTTCGAAAATTTTAGGCTCAGACCAAATTTATTACCTAATTAAAAAATAAATTTTTTATTATTGGGAGACAAGGTCATCTCTCTGTCCCTCCTCCTGGTTGGGTCCGGCTCTGATTCAGATATGTGACCTGGACTAAGGAAAGGTACCTATAGTCACCAAAGCCGATTTTTCGTTTTTGATCGGTATTGATAGAAGAAAGTATGCTCCATCCAATGACATAAACCACAGACTCCAGATTTTATTATTTTTGTTGTAAAGTATATTAGTTTTTGCCAAGAAGCTTAATTTTAGACACATTTTCAATAAAGGTGAACTTTGAAATTCCGACTGAAATATCTCGAAAGCATAGCTTTCTAGAAAAAAACTAATTGCACCTTGCAGAAAGGAAATTTTACGCTCTATAATTTATGTTCTATTAATTTTTTCCGTAGAACCCTTCCTTTGCTCAGAACATTGACTTCAAGTGACAAAAAATTTTAAAATACCTGTATGAAAAAAATTCCAACAAAAAATTGATAACTTTTGACACTTTAGGTCAATTTTCTGAGTAAAGGAAGGGTTCTACGGAAAAAATGAATAGAACATAAATTGTAGAGCTTAAAATTTTCTTTCCGTCAAGTGCAATTAGTTTTTTTCTAGAAAGCTATGCTTTCGAGATATTTTAGTCGAAATTTCAAAGTTCAACTTTTAAACCGACTTGTTTTTTTGATCGCGTTTTTCTCGGTAAGTTGATTTTGGTCAGCGGTCCCTTTTCGTAGATCAGATCACATATGGGTATTTGATGAATAGTCTAAAATATAAAGTCAAAATATTTGTTTTCGTTATTTTTGATACCAAAAAAATTTGATTTCCTCAAAACTGTTTTCTTCCCATTTTCTTGGCTCTATCATTCCAACAATCTTCGATTTTTCTAACCATTTTTTTAACCACAATGTATGCTCCCTCCCCTCGGCTAAAATAATCCAAAATACCCCAACCTCTCAAGTCTTCCTTCACCAGCGTTTCTTACATTACATATGAAGGTTTTAAAAAAACTGGAGAAATTTTGACAAATGTACCCATTACGAATTTTCAATATTTTTACCCTCCCCTCCCCCTCAACTCAGAAAAATAATTCATGAAAAGATTTTCTCTTCAAGTGAACGATTCAAACAATTTCAATGAAACATTTTGGAAAATTTTAATAATTTTTATTTTGTAATACTTGGTATTTTGCGGCTTGAATTGAAAAAAATTATTTGTTCAATTCTAGCCCATGTAAGTACACATTTTAATGCTAATTCCATCATTTTTTTGAAAATTCCAACTATTACCTTGATTTTCTCGCATAGACTGTAAATTTTTTTCAGAAAGTTTTAATGAGAAAATTATATCAAAATTACTACTTGATATGCGCGAATTTTCAAATTTGAATATGAGAAGGAATACGGAGTGGCGGGGAGGTCCTTGCCTAGTCTTTTTCCAATTCACTGAGAGATAAACACGAACAATTTTACGTATTTCAGCAATTTAGCAAACTGTTTTCTTTTCATTTCCCATTTACGTTCATGGAATGAGTAGGTATTACTAAATCTTGCAAGTTTTAGATCAATCCATCTTTGGAGTTGGACTAACAGGGAAGGTTATTAAGTACGAAAAATTGAGTTTAATTCTTTAAAATTCGTTAAAAATAATGTTCTTTACTTTTTTTGAAAACATTTCGTATTCTGTCGAAAAAAATTGGAAAATTAGGCTTCGAGTCGGAAAAATTGGAAAAAAATTATCTCAATGGGAAATTTTCATTTTTATTCATCCCCTCCTGTTTTTCCTGCGCCTCAAAAGAAGTTGAAATGAAGAATATTTTTAGTTCAAAATTTTATCAATTTTTTTCCGAGGGTGAAGGATGCTATAAAAAATCGTAAAATCCACGATTCGAAAAATAAAACCCCAGGTCAGTCAGCTAGACTCGATTCAAATCAAACTTGACAACCTTCTACTCGAAAATGAAAACATATCCTCAAATCAAATAGAAATATGTCTCCAGCTATCCTCTCTTAGGAAAAAAAAATCACTCCACTTCATAGAAATATCTTCGGTTCAAAAGTTCAACTCAAACCTCGTAATGTCAAAGTACGAAGACCCTGCAAGATGACTCATCTCAGTCTAGCCTCAACTCGCTTATGCGCAAATTACTCGCGAACAAACTAGTCGGTCGTCGCAACTCGGTAAATCGTCAACGAAGCAATTAATGTTTACAATTTAGTAATAGTGGGTACACTATATTTACAATAAGTGTTTCACCAGAACGACTGCAGTATTCTAATTTGATTGACAAGGCATCGCGAACAATACAACTCAAACGATAACTAATCTACTGTTCAAAGTGCTAACTTTATCATAACATAGCACAATACCAGAGCAAGACCAACCACGTATATCGTCGTCTTACACACGCAACGAGAACGATGAAAAATAAAAAAAAATCCAATCGTTAAATTTACTCGTACGAAATACGAAAAAACAGCAACGTCTTCGTAAAAACCAGAAAAAAGAAAATCACATCTCTGTGGGATTTTTTATCTGATAAAAATGAAAATATAATTTACGTCGCCGTTTTGGCGAGCTTTATAAATTGAAATCCGGATTGGGAATGGGGGGACCAGGGGTCAAAACGGTGACGAAACTATTGATTTAAACCATGTCGACGAATGGGAATGGCAATGGGAATTTAGCAAATAGCGAAAACTGCTGACAAGCCAGCGCGATTGAAATTAAACAAAATTCCGGACTAAAATCCGCCGAACGCAGAAAGCTCCTATAAATCCTCCATATTGTTTACAATCCGTGCCTTTTCGTCGTATAATACCTCAACAATACCGGCGCTAGTGGCTGAATTATACCAAAGTGTATTCGAACGTGATTTCATTACTATCAAGTCTAACCTCGATTCCAATGAGGAAAACACTTAACCCAATCTAAGCACAAAAGCCGGATGATAATTATCTCAATCAAAATATCCTTATCGAGGCAAAAAAAAAATTACGTTGGTATATTCCACCTCGGTCTCGTCTTGACAACCCCTCTAAATCGATAGCCTTTTTTTTTTATCCTCAAGAATAAATGAATACAATATATATCCTTGGTTGTTATAAATAAATTTGATACTCGTCACAGGCGACGAATACTGAAAGATATTAATTCCACGAACTCCTGGGGGACGTGCTAATTAATTAGAGAAAAAAATACTCGCTGCGTTCGGCGCTCTGTATACAAAACTCCGCGATGTTGTTCTTTTCTAATTTTTTTTTCATAAAGATAAATTCCCTTATTTTTCGCTACACTATAACGTTTTTAATGGAAAATGAAAAAAGGGGGGTTTTCGAAGCGTGCTACGCGTTTTTCAAAGTTCCAAAAACAACTGTAAGAAAATTTCTCCCGTTTATTTTCGGTCAAAGGTCCGCGCGTATTGATTTTAATTACGAAATTCTTTTCGGGTCTCTAAATAGGTTGGTCGATGTAGATAAAAACTGATAAAGCAAGATTAGCTGGATACAGTGATACCTAGATTGTTCAGCCTACGTATCGCGAAACCCTTTCGCAAATATTCAAGCAGAACTGTTACTGTTGGCTTTTGTTGAAGAGTTTTATCGCCTCGCAGTCACTTGAATACCAGAATGGCAATTTTGGAATAAATCGTATCGACGTTTCGTGTATAAAGATAGTACGTCATTGGATGGCATCATTGGCATCTTTTGTAAGCTTAATGCATTTAATTAATTAGAAACTTCGCTCTGTCATTCGAGTCAAACCGACTGGAAGCCTTTTCGTACCTCCTTCGAATACCGGAGCTTTGTTTTGACTTTGGAAACTTTTTCAATGTCGTGTCACATATTAAATTAGCCGGCTGAAGCTAGCGGATTATTTTGCTCGTGTATGGGAAAAATTTCGCAGTGTTTTGCAACTGTGGCGTGTTGAAATTGGCAAGAGATACGGCATCAGGCGAGTTCAGTTCAGGTCGAGAAAAATTAAGTAGAATTAGAATTTGACTGGATTTCATTTTTGGGAAATTTTAGTATTTGAAATTCAACAATTGGCGGATCGAAGATCATCAGCATACTTTTTCCTGCCTCTCAACATTAAAAAAATTCAATTTCTCATGGAATCATGAAATATAGGCAACTTATCTGACATCTTGTCATAGTATACAGTAAATACGAGTAATAGGATGGAGTGAAAAAAAAAAATATCTTGGATTTTCAGCAAATTTGGTGAGTAGTTTACTTCAAGTGGGAGACCTCCCAAAAAAAATTTGAGCCCCCTACGGGCAAAGAGAGGGAAGCTGGAGGTGCTCAAAGTGCACCTCCTTTTGAAAAAAAAACGCTGTTTTTTGTGTTTTTTTAGTCAATCAAAATTGTGTGAGAAGCCTCTTAGCATTTAAAAGATATAGTACAATTTGAGTTTTACATCTCCCTAAACCATTGTCATACCTTCTCCCGATCAAAATTCAGATTGCTACCAGGGGGTCGAAAAGTTGCAGATTGCAATATTTCAAGAATATGAAATTTTCACCAAGCTGGAATGATTTTTTTTTCATGAACAAAACATTTTTTTTCAACCGCTGAAAGTGAATTTTGAAAAAAATTGAAAATTTATATACCAGTGCAGCCAACAACAAATCATAAAATTCCAAAATACGGAATTTATTATATATCAACTTTGAATTTATTATATATATCAACTTTGAATTAATTATTTTTTCGCCCGAAAATATTATGTATTTTTTTCAATCACCATAGAAGTAAGTATATTTCGAATTTTTTTGTAAAATTTTATGCATCAGACGTCAATGCAGCCAGTTACAAATCGTGACGTGCTACACTATGGAATTCATGTTGACCTCGAATTAATTTTTTTATCGTTTGAAAAATTCACAATAATTTTGTTTTCAATCATCAGAAATAAAAAATTTGAAATTTTATTTGAAAATTTTGTACGTCAGTACAGCCAGTTCCTAATTCTGATATTTTAATATTGTGAACTCGAATGCATCATTTTTTCGTCAAGGGATTGGACCAATTTTTTCTCCCAATCAGTAGAAGTAGGTGTGTTTGGAATTTGAAGACATCAGAATATCACAATTATAGCAACTGCATGCACAGACGTACAAAATTTTCAAAGAAAAATTTAAAATGTTTTATTTCTGATGATTAAAAATAAAATTAGTGAATTTTTCAAACGATAAAAAAATTAATTCGAGGCAGGCGCGCCCAGGAGTTTGAAAAGTGGTGTGGCAACACTTATTAATCGGCCCCAAATTTTCGTCAAAGCCCCCAACCCCCTCAATTTTTATGGACTTGTTTTTTTTCAACCGGGTCTGGCTTTTATAAATTTGTCATCAGGAATTTCAATTTCAATTTTTATTCAAAAAACAACAGTTTGATATGATGCAATATGGGTATCAAAATCCTTGATTTTTTGCGGGAGTTGAATATTTGCAATATTTTGATTTTTAACGATGATTTCACTGAACAAATAAAAAAAATCAAATTAAAATATATTTGAAAATCAATTTTGAGAAAAACTAGAAAAACGATAAAGTACCTACCAGGGACCAAATTTGGGCAAAAATCCTGCGGGGGGATAAAAATTGAGAATTTGCCGGCCAATATTATTTAAAAAAAATAAATTTGCCGAATCCTAGTTTTTTAAAAAAATAAAATGTTTAAAAATCGACCAAATTTTTGAAAATTCTTTTGAATATTGCCACGAAAAAACCTAGATTAGAAAATAAATTGTGTAAATTTATCGAGCCCGAGCGAAGCGACTTGAGCGAAAAATTTTTGAAGAAAAAAAGAATCCAGAAATTACATTTTTAATTCATAATTCGTGTTTTTTTCGTGTTATTGTTTTCATTTCCAATAAACCACGATTTCTTATTGCGCTCCTCTCCTTTCAAAAAAATTTAAAAATTTTGAAAAAAAAAAAAATTTGATTTTTTTTTTTGAGATTATCCACCAAGTGCCATGATAAATAAAAATAGCACATATAAATTTTTTTTTCACTTAAAAATATAATTGTCTGGACTGCAAGGGAAGAAGGTTCATACCATAATCTTGAAGATGAATTGCGGGTAAATTTACTGATTCCTTTTTTTTCTGCCCCGAGCGAAGCGAGGGCGAAAATTTTTTCAAGAAAAATGCATCTAAAAGTTGAAATTTTTTCATTTTTTTTTATCAATATTTTAGCATTGAAAAAGATGCGAAATCCTCAACTCCTATCCTGATATATTTTTGTAAACTTTATTCAACCTCTGAGCAATGTGAGGGCTAAGATTTGAAAAAATAATGATTTTCAGAAAGGAAATGGAATTTTTGGTTTAGAGAGAACATATTCGGTGTCTTCTCAATTCGACTGCATATTATGCTTTTTATTAGATCCGTCTCTGCTATACATATGTACTTAGGCAGTATATTATTTTGAATGGAAATTTTGTTCATATTTTTACGTATTCCAAAGTAAAAATTGGGAGAGGTTAGTGGCGGCCGCTGGGTAACACCGCCACACGTCCTCACGGTGGGCGGCCCCTGATTCGAGGTCAACGTAAATTTCATAGTGGAGCAAGTCACGATTTGTAACTGGCTGGTGGCTGCACTGACATACAAAATTTTCCGAAATATACTTCTAGTG
>JAVBJF010001208.1:0-18191 GCA_033439095.1 Pseudococcus viburni | reverse complement strand
GCATAATCTCATCTACCATTGGAGAACTTTTTGGCAACCGTGCAGATAAAAGTTTAACAGTTGTTTATTTCAACGAGTTTACAGGTCTTCTCTAGACTTTTCATTTGTCAATTTCTTTTTTTTGCCTTGCTAAGGTTCATGATAGATGTTTTTTACAACTTTTCATTTAACGACTATCAATTTATTCGTTTGTAGAGTTTTTTCGTTATGGTTTCGGTTACGGTTTCCGTTTCCGTTATCCCATGCATCGAACTGCACCGGCGCTGGGTCACTCTAGATCGCACTTCCCAGACTTCAGGGTTTCTCCACGGTGACTCGTGGAGAAACCCTGATATCGAAAAGTGTCCTAGAGTGACCCTTATACTACTATTCTAGAACATTTTACCAATTTTTCGTTGATTTTTCAACGTTGGCGGGGCAATCTTGTAATCCTCCCGAGTCCCGACATATTGTAGCAGTTTTCCCCCACCATTTTAGAAATATTTCAACACGTTACATAACGTTTTCGCAACATTTCCTCAACATTTTGGAAAATATTTTGCAACATTTTTCCAATTTTTTTCAACAATACATTATTATTATGAAGTTTCGCAACATTGCTACAATATCTTTACAGCACCGCTGCAACATTTTTGAAACATTTCTGCAACAATTTTGCAACATTGGCGCAACATTTTTGCAACATTACTGCAACATTGATACAACATTTTTGTAACACCGTTGCAACACTTTGGCAACATTTCTGCAACATTTTTTCAACCGTTACGGCAACATTTTTGCAACATTGGTGATATATTTTCTTAGTCGTTACGGCAACACTTTAGCATCATTTCTGCAACATTTTTTCAACCGTTACAGCAACATTTCTGCAACATTTTTTCAACCGTTACAGCAACATTTTTGCAACATTGGTGCAACATTTTTGCACCTTTATGGCAGCATTTTTGCACCTTTATGGCAACATTTTTGCAACATTACTGCAATATTTTTGCAACATTACTGCAACATTGATACAACATTTCTGCAACATTATTGTAACACCGTTGCAACACTTTAGCAACATTTCTGCAACATTTTTGCAACATTGGTGCAACATTTTTACACCTTTTTGGCAACATTTTTGCAACATTACTGCAACATTGATACAACATTTCTGCAACATTATTGTAACACCGTTGCAACACTTTAGCAACATTTCTGCAACATTTTTTCAACCGTTACGGCAACATTTTTTAAACATTGGTGCAACATTTTTGCACCTTTATGGCAACATTTTTGCAACATTACTGCAACATAGATACAACATTTTTGCAACATTACTGCAACATAGATACAACATTTTTGCAACATTACTGCAACATAGATACAACATTTTTGCAACATTACTGCACCATAGATACAACATTTTTGCAACATTACTGCAACATAGATACAACATTTTTGCAACATCACCGCAAAACATTGGCATTAATTCTGTAACATTTTTGCAACCTTAACATTTTTTGCAATAATTTTGCAGTATTTTTCATAATTTTGCAACGGTTTCACTACAATTTTGCATTTCTGTCCCAATTCAGCAGTTTTTTGTAAATGTTTAGAAATGCTTCTGTGTCATCCTGTGCAATTTTTTTGCAGCATTTTCATCAATTTTCCCCACAATCTTTGCATTTTTTTACAACATTTTTGCAACGTTCTTGCGACATTTTGACAAATTTCTAATAGAAGAATTTGACCTTATTTCCGCGACATTTTCGAAATGTTTCTTACAATATCTCATGGAATGATTCTGCAACATTTTTTACATTTTTTCTTGAACATTTCAACGGTTTTTACGTAGCGTTGCAGCAATTGCAATGGTTCTGCAACATTTTTTGCAACGTTTCTACAAGAATTCTGTGATATTCAGTATTTTGTGCAACATTTTGGCAATTTTTTCGCAGATTTTCATTCCCAAAGTTTCGGCAACATTGCGCTGCAAACACAGAGTTTATATTTTATGCTTCGCTACAAATTGCGAATTCACTCCTAGAAAGCGGCCAGCTCCTTCGGCAACATTTCTAATTTCTTGTAACTTGTAACCGTACTTGTATATTTTTGAATACACCTGTGATACGATGTAAGTATATGAAACTATCAGCAAAGCGTCAGTCCACATAATCTGGTATTCTGAGCAAATAACAACTGTATGACTCCGCGATGACAATCGTAACATTACGTAAGTGTTGAAACTTGAAAAAACGTACGAACACGCAGACAGAGCAAGCAAATAGTTCACGTACCTGCGTCCGTGTTGTACGTACAGAATAACTATACAATATACATAAATATATTTAGTTGTGGTCAAATATAGTATAATGCTACTGCACCTCCCGAGTCCATTGCATCGTACTCCTACCGAAGTCATCAAATCCTGCGATACTTTCACTATCTAGCACCGGAATCGTTTTCTACTCAAGGTCAATACGTAGGTCGGTTGAGGTACGCGTACCGTTGACCATACAGTAATGATAACACAACGCGCGTACTTTTTCTATTAAGTACTTATTAGGTACAGTTCGTAGCAGAGCCGGATTTGAGATGTTTGCGCCTATAGGCACTTTGAAATTTGGCACCTCCCCATAAAATTTCGATTTTATCGACTCGTCTATTGAAACAAGTTTTTAGAACAAGATTCATCGTTCGGAATATCTACTATAAATTGAGAAAATGAAAATTTGTACTATTTTCGGGCTTTTCAGCTGAAAATTGCAATTTTTGGCATTTTATGGTTTCCTTTTGTCCCGAATCAAATTCATGCTCTAAATCGATAAATTTCACGCAAGTCCCTGAAAATTTTTTGTAACGAAAATTTTTGCAAAAAGCCAAATTTCGAACTTTTTTTCTACTTTTGAATAATTTATTCATAACATTTTGTACTTTCGTTTTTTAAAAAATAAAATGGGTAGTTTACTTTCATTTGTTGATGTTTCTTTCTTTTTTTCGTGTAGGTATTAAAATACGATATTGAATTTGCTTCTCTCCTCCTAATGTTTTAATTTACTCGCACTTTCGTATTTCTTGTGAATTCATCAGTTGCCAAGATTTGATTTGAAAAATTAAAAACACTAACCAACATTTTTCTGGATCACCTTTTCTCTATCTCATGCACTTGATAGAATTGGAGCGAACTAATGACAAAGTTTATTTTATGGTGAAAGAATTAAATTTGAATCTGAAAATTTGCTCAAATGGTGATGTTTTTTTTTTAAAGAAAAAGTTTCAGCGAGTCAGAAAAATATTGTATTCTTGATCGGAAAATGTTGAAAAAAATCCCATCCAGACTCAGATTTTGATTCTTTTGTTTATCTTTGGCTCTGTGGCTACGACTCTCGACTCTTTCTATTCTTCGTACTGAACAAAAGGTACGTTGGTTGTCTTTTGAAGTGTATGGTACCTTTAAATGACACGAGCGGTTTTGATTTTTTGTGCCTTGAAAGGATTAAAACGAGAAGTTTCATTCCTTGTGCCTTATCCCAGATCCCTGTATGTAGGTATATGTATAAACGTGATGCACAGCAAGTACTCGCTGTACGAAGCTTTGATTCAGTAGATCAAAATCATCACGAACGAGATGAACGTCCCAACTTGCTGCGCCGTTATCGGCGTTCGACTTGGATGTTATGCAATCGAATATCTACAATAAAGTAGGTTGATTGGGTTACAAAGTTCAACTCGGTCTCGGTGTGACACACAGTATCGGCTCCGGTCATTGTGCACCAATATACAAATAGGTATCTATTCGAACTATTCGAGTCTTTACTCTCCAACAAGTTTCGAAAGTGTCGGGGAACCAAGGTTCCCGAAAAAATATAATTTTTGAAGAAAATCACTTATCTTTGATAGCTTTGTTCTAAAGGTCGAAGGGGGTTTAACTTGGAAGATACCTCGAATGAAAAAATTGAAAAATTTTAGGTTTTTTTTTCGCAAACAAACTGAATTTTATTAATTGATGCCTCAAGAGCGAGATGGAATTACTTCGTGACTACATATAACTTTTTCCTACATTTTTCAACTTTAGAAACCCATTCCCACGAGAATACTATACTTATCAATTCGAGTGATGCACATATCACAAGTTTATTTCTTGTACTACCTAGTTGTACCAAACTATCAATGTATAGGTAGAGGTATCAGGCAGCCAATTACTCTGTTCTTTTCTTACCACCTTCTATTCCTTTTGATTTTTTTTTTCGTAGTTTGCATTCATATTCGTATAGGCTGGTTTATTTTCAACATGTTATCGGTTTTTGGACTGGGATAAATAATTTTTTTTGCGTCACATTTTGTACATATTGACATCTTGTCTGACTTTTAAAAACTTACAAGGTTACAAGGGAAGTATCCCAACTCGAAGTAAAATTTTGTGCCGAAATAAAAATAAACCGAAAGTGCATCATAATATAACCCCATATCTAAAATTTCAGGTGCTACAGTTCATTACTCGAATATTGGCGAATTTTTGAAGCTTTGAAAATACCTACTTCATCGCCCTGCAAAACATGAAAATTTGATCTAATCGAGAAAAAAAGTTGTAAGTTGGTATATACCCTATTTTCGACCTCTTGAATCGGTTTGAAGCGGTTTCAATACGTTTCGGAGCCTCCAGAAAATTTTGGAATTTTCCAGCACTGGAGAATAGTCCATAAAAATAGTCCATATGAACTTTACTACCCATAATCGTGTACAGAGACGAAATTTGGACAAAAATTTGGGGGCGAAAATGGAAAATTTTCCGACTTGTATTTTTTAAAAAGGGGGAAATTTGCTCACCAGTCGTATTGAACGTAAGAGACAAAAATTCGTGCATTTTTCGTGTCACTTTTTTAACTTCTAAAAAAAACTATATACTCCCTTACGATCTGTACTCTAAAATAATTTTTTGAAAATTCCATTCGAAATCGCCACTAAGCCCCTTGATAAATGAGGGGAACAAATTTTTCATGTTTCAAAATATTAAATTCTGGAATGAAAGAGTTCATACTATCATTTTGAGAACGAATTGTGCTAAGTTATCGAGCCCGAGCGAAGCGAGGGCGAAAATTTTTGAAGTAAAAAGCATCTAGAAGCTGAAATTTCTTCATTACATTTAGTGCTATTTCTTTACATCCAAAAAATACGATATTTTTTTATCGCCTCCTCTTCTTCTAAAAAAATCTAAAAATTTTGAAAATTCCATTTGAGATTGTCACCAAGTCCCACGATAAATGAGAAGGGCAAATTGTTTTTACTTGAAAATATTCAATTGCCTGCGATGAATGGAAGAAGGTTCATACCATCATTTTGAAAATGAATAGGGTTGGTGCCAAAAATTTAGATTTGGCTGAAATTGAAATATGTTATAGAATATACAATTATAAAGTCAACAAAACAAACCGCACTCAAATCGGTTGAGTAGAACTCGAGAAAAAAATTTTAAAGCTCCGATTTTTGAACTCGTTCGAAAAACGACCGCCTCAACGAAAATATGCCCTGTGACGTCAGTTCCTCGTATTGGCGCCGCGAACATAACGGATTTCAACGCACAATTTCAATTTTTCGTTGATTTTGAAGTTGACTTTATCGATTTTGCTGATTTTTTTTACAAGTTTTTTTCCATGATGTGGTAAAGTGAATTATCAATCATTTCTTCTAATTTTCCCTACTCAAATTTATTCATTTCAAGTTTCTCAACTCAAATTTTTTTCTTATAATTTTTGCAACCTACGTAATTTTTAAAACTTGAATTTTTTCTTTCAATTTTCTCTACTCGAATTTTTTTTAATAATTTTTTCAACTCAAACTTTTTAAACTTAGATTTTTTCTTCCAATTTTCTCAACTCAAATTCGTTTCTTTCAATTTTCTCAACTCAAATTTTTTTCTTATAATTTTCTCAGATCAAATTTTTTCAGACGTAATTTTCAAAATTTGGGTTTTTTCTTCCAATTTTCTCAACTCAAATTTTTTTCTTTCAATTTTCCGAACTCAAATTTGTTTTTTTTTTCAATTTTCTCAACTCGAATTTTTCTCTTATATATTTTCTCAAATCAATTTTTTTCTTTCAATTTTCCCAAGTCAAATTTGTTTTTTTTCAATTTTATCAACTCGAATTTTTTTCTTAATAATTTTCTCAAATCAAATTTGTTCAGACGTGATTTTCTCAACTCAAATTTTTTCAGAAGTAATTTTCTCAACTCAAATTTTTTCTTTCAATTTTCTCAAATCATTTTTTTCTTCTAATTTTTTCAACTCAATTTTTTTTAATCTTCTCAACTTATTTTTTTTCCAATTTCATCAACTCAAATTTTTTCAAACGTAATTTTCTCAACTAAAATTTGTTTTTTTTTTCAATTTTCTCAGCTCGAATTTTTCTTTTATAATTTTCTCAATCAATTTTTTTCTTTCAATTTTCCCAAATCAAATTTGTTTTTTTTCAATTTTATCAACTCAAATTTTTTTCTTAATAATTTTCTCAAATCAAATTTGTTCAGATGTGGTATTCCTCTACTTTGTTAAACTTTTATCCATTAGTTTATTGGGATTATTTTGACTCTTGTATAGCTATAAATAACTCGAACTAGAATATTTTTACGTTCTTAATCCTTAATAAAATAAAGGATCAAGTACGCATTGAAAAATCAACGAATTTTCGCGACCCGCTTAATCTGCGGAATTCAATGGTCAATTTCTTCGATCCTAATGGACCAATTTGGATGCGGTTTGTTCCGTTGAAGTTATAATCACGTATTTTATAACATAAATTAATTTCAGCCAAATCTAAATTTTTGGCACCAACCCTATTGTAGAAACTTACTAAGCCCAAGTAAAGCGAAGTTGAACATCTTTCAAGAAAAATTCATCCAAAAGCTAAAATTTCTTCTTTTTTTTAAATCACTGTTTTAGTATTGAAAGGGAAGCGAAATCCTCAACCCTTATCTGATATATATTTCGAGCTTTATATGCCCAAATGAAACGAGGGCTAAGATTTGAAAAATTTATGATTTTTATAAAGTAAATAGTTCGCTATTTAATGGTTTGTCGCCTAAAAAAGTTCTATATCTTTAAAATGAAAATTTCGTGCTTTTCAAAGTTATTTATTTTTACGAAATTTCGTGCTTTTTCGTGGACGTTTGCATCAAAATTTGTCGACTTCATGAGAAAATTTCTAAAAAAGTCATCAAATTTTGTTGTAGATCTGCAAATTTTCTCAAAAAGTCTCTATCCCTTGTTTCGTCTCTCATCATGTATTACCTATATTATATGACCCTGTACAAAGAAACACATATAGTGTGTCAAATTTGGGTACTTCTTATTTTGCGGATTCTTATGTGAAAACCCTTCAAAATTCACGTGAGCTGGTTGTTGGGTCTCTACATAACGTTTCAAAATCCCCCAAAATTCCATAATAGTTCATTATTTTACAAAAAATACTTTAAAAATGTTCTCTTTTAACATGTTTTTCTCGAAAAGTTGTTTTCGCACACTATATGGGTTTCTTTGTGCAGGGTCACATATTGGTAACCTATTTGATCGATTAAAGCACAGTTTTCCTAAATTTGTAACTTTGAGTTAGAATCCATTATTTTTTCCAGGGAAAATTTTCTGCCAAAAAATATGTGGAAATTGACCACCGACTAGTGATATTTTGTTAGACTTGAAAATATCTGTTGTTTTTTTTTGCGAATTGATATACTTTATGACATCTAATAAAACATCAACATTTTATAGAAAAAATCACGGGTATTTATTATTGTTGAGATTTGTGACAAATATGAAAAAGATGAGAAGAATTTCAATGAATTTATATGATCACATTTTGTTAAACTTGTAAAAAATTGGAAAACTCCAGTTTGTCGATGCCATGAAACCTGTTTATTTTTTCCAACATGGCGGGAATTTTTTATAATATTTTCATCTATTGTTTTATTTTTGTCAGACGTTTATTTGTGTATCCACGTATTATTCAGTATACCTTTACGTACATACGCGAGTATTTCACCTATATTACATTTCGTACTGACTGCCCTTAAGAAATACATAAAAGAAATCACACACGCACACACAAATGTACGCAGCGACGGCTAATCCAATTATTGAAAATTTACATAGAATGTAATCCTGCTTAAAGTACCTTTACGCATACATAATATTACCCGTCGAATCGCGATGTAATTGTAACGTGGTCGTTGTGTACGCTGCGAAAAATTCCCACAACCGTGTAATTCGTATATAAAAATTATTATTTATGTAAATTTTCTTCGTTAAAAATATTCATAATCTGTTACACAAAAACGTGTAATACACCTTAAATATGTAATACGCGTCTCAGTATGGCATTTTCTACAGGCTGAATATATCCGTATATACCTATCAAACTGTTATAGCAAAATTCATAACTTTACATGCTCACCTGAACCTATGTGTTTCAGGGGCACAACCATGGAAGGCTTGTGGGGCTCTAGTCCTTCTCTCCCCTAAATATCACAAAGATTGATATTTTTGATTTTCAAGTACATGATTTTTCAAAAATTTTCGTTCTCGTTTCGCTCGGGAACTATCTTCGTTTCTCTGTTCACCAAACAATTATTAATTCGAAACATTGTTTAAAATTTTTTTCTGTTTTTCAATTCTTCTTTGCTTAGCTACGCTAGCGCTATTGAAATAACAAACGAATTTTTTCATTGAATTCCCCCTTCCCTCCCTCCTCTAACCACCTTCCTCCAACCCCTCCCTTAGGAAATTCCTGGCTGCGCTTCTGAATGTACACTGTACCGATTTCTTTTCTGGAGAATTTTCTGGACAAAATTTTCCCCCCATTCGATATCTGGATTTAGATTTTGTTCACATTACCTCGGGGACTTGAAACAAAAGCTCTTAAATTGGAATTGAACGCGGGTTCAAAGGGTGAGGGAACGCTTGTTTGTACAACCTGTGAGAAAAGCTAGAATACCTCATGAGGAATTTAGGATTGTGAAATATTCCAAAAATAGTCAGTTTTAGGTATCCTTCTGAAATGATTTTTCAAAAAAATCATCCCAAGTCAACAAAAAAGTAAAACTGCATTGCATAATTATCTACTTGTTGAAATTAATGAACTTTTTTTTTTTTTTGTTTCAGGTGAGTTACGAATTTTCATGTTTGAAATAAGAAGTACATGTTAACGAGTGAGTAACTTTTTATGATTCTCGGAAAAATATATTTCGATAAGTAATAATGAAAGATGAACTCGCAGAAGAATCAGCTAGGAGAAATCATGCACTAGTACGGTACATTGGTATGATGAAACATGGCGTCCACTAATACGAAAAAAGCACAAAAGTATGAAAAAGGCACGAAATTTGAAAATTACCATAGAAAGTACGAAAAACCATCAAAATTGTACAAAAATTACGAAATTAGTACAAAATTTAGAAAAAGTAAATTATTGACTAAAAATGCAGTTTTTTTTAGTTGAAATTGCTATTTTTTCCAAAAAATTCTTCCTCGCTGTGCTCGGGAATAGCTTGAACATATTTTTGATAGAAATTTTCGTCTTGGCTTCGCTCAGGTTCAATAAATCTGTTTATGTACATTTATATAATTTTTTCAAAAATTTTAGCTTCTTATTCAAAAGGCTAATAGAAATTTTTTTGAAATTCATTCGTTGAAAAAAATGGACATTTTGGTGATTGAAATTTCTAAGTTGTTAGGAATAAATATGTCCCCGTTTCGCTTGGTCTCAAATGCACTTTTCCTGTAAGCATGCAACAAATGCTTTAAAAGTACATAGAAGGCGAAAAAAGTTGCAATATTTCGTTTTTTAATAGATAAATGAACAAGAAAGTATTTAATGAGAAGCATTGGAGAAGCTTTTACTTCCTCTGACGACCGAATTTTTGGGAAAATTCGTTTTCATCAAAATTTTTACCCTTGCTCACTTCGCTCGGGCCCAAAAAATTTTTCCATTTCATAAAAATATACAACAAATTTTTAAAAATTTCAAAGTATCAATTTTTCATTCAAATCTCCCCAGCCCAAACCCAAAAAATCTAAAGATCGCTGATACTATGAAAAACATTTGCTTGGAAACTGGAATAATCTCTGGTACGAGTGGAAGGGGAGGGTGAAAGGATGTTGGTCTGTGTGATACAATTGACCTCACTTTTTTGAAATTGACTGGGCACCCTCGAGGGGTTGGGTGTGTGGTGTCTGTGATTTTCTCGCGCGAAAATTTTCAAATTCTTTGCGCATTATATATATACTTTTCCCTCTCATTTTGAATCAGTAAAAAGTCACTGATAAATAGTCAGAATTGCGGCACAAGGAAATTCAGCTAAATTCCTTTATTTTTTTTTCTCACGAGGGAGGTATTCCAACTCAAAGTAAAATTTTAAGCCCAAACAAAAATAAATCGAAAGAACATTATAAAAGAATCCCATATCCGAAGTTTCAGGTGCTGAAGTTCATTTCTCGAATTTTGACGAATTTTTGAAATTTCACAATATTTCATCGTCCTGATAAATATGAAAATTCGATCTAATCAACGAAAAAAACTGAAATTTGGTATATATCCTATCTTCGACCTGCCGAATCGATTGGAAGCGGTCTCGAGATCTTTCGGAGCCACCGAAAAATTTTGGAATTTTCCAGCGCCGGAGAAAAGCCCGTAAAAATGGTCCATACGAACTGTAGCACCTATAATCGCGGATTATCCATATTGGTGACCTGTTTGATCGATTAAAGCATCAATTTTCCGAAATTCGTAACTTTCGAGTTTAAATTTACATTTTAGGGCAGAACATTTTCCTGGAAAAAATGAAAGAATACGCCCATTGCACACGCATCGAGGTAAAAAGCTAAAATTTGAAAAGTTGTCGAACATGCCATTTCGCCTCTCAATCTCAAGTACATTGAATATCGTCCCCTTCCCGTCATTTTTTTCAACCCTACTTTTTTATGGGAAGGGTTGAAGAGTAGGAGAGAAATAGCGGAAAAGTGTCATTATTGGTAAAAGTTAACAAGGTATCTGATGGGTAGTAAAAGTAGTGAAACAGTGATAAATTCAGTCAAAATTTCAACAAAAAATAATTTAAAAAAACCAAAAACCCGAAATATGTATTTTCAAAAATTGTATTTTTTTTCACAAGTACATATATGTGATCCGTCGGTCGTAAGAAAAAGGGGCTTAGATCCAAAAAATGAAAATCGAAGTTTCGATGGTTTCTGATAGTTCTTGACGTGTAAATGTTATGTAGAATCCGGTGATGATGTCGAAAACGTTCCCGAGCGATTCATTTCGTTTTGTTAATGGAGGGTCAATTTTTAGGGGTTTGATTTTTTAGTATGTTATAGCGTATATCACGTAGTGTCTATGTATACAATTTTCAGCTCGATTCGGTCACTTCTGTATGAGTTATTGCAATTTTCATGGTTTTGCAGATGGAAAAATCAGTTCGTTTCTAAAAAACGGGTGCTTTTTTTCAGAAAAATGTAGAGTTTTGGAGGGAAGGGGGTAGAGGGGAGGAATGAAAAACTGAAAAAACTGAATCACAGACCGAACGAATAATGGAAAATTCGATTTTTATACCTTTTCCAACATTTTAGAGAGAAAAATCAACTCATTTTTCCATAAGATTTTCCTAAATTTCCCATTTTTTTACTAAAAAAAATTGCATTTGAACGCTCATGAAACAGGTTTAAAAAAACAATTCAGACTAGAGATCTATTATAATATAATAGATCTCTAGTCTGTATTGGAGTAGGATGACATCTATGTACTTACTCCATTTTACAGTGTTTCCCGCCAAAAAATTGAAAATTGAAAAAAAAATCGATTTACCAAAATTTTTCTACGTTTTTACTCCAAAAATTGCACTTGAACGCTTATAAAGAAGGCGTAAAAAAGCAATACGGGTTGTACACCTAGTATATGTCATTCTGCTCCATTTTACAGCGTTTTCCCGTCAAAAGAATCAAAATTGTAAAAAAATGTATTTTTAGGTAATTTTTTTTCTGGTTGGTAACACTGAAATTGAGGGGGAAAATGAAAAAAATACGATGATTGAATTCCCTTTCTTACCTACTGAACATGTTCCAAAAATCACCTAGTTTCATATCATTGGTTGGTCAACCCTTCAGTTTGAAACTTGAAACTGCTCTCCTGCAAAAACCAACTTTTTGGATCTAAGTCACTTTTTCTTATGACAGGTCACATGCGAAATGCATTAATTTTTTTCATTATATTGATTTAAAATACTGATTTTGTTCCAATTTGAAATTTTTTCTGCAATAAATTTCATCTCGTTGATTTTTTTTTGAGGGGGTTGAATTCAGAGGTTTCTGAAAAGGGTATAGCCGGGTAAGAGGTGAATTTGTCCCTGGCTTCGATTTTCAATTTAACTTACCCTAATTGTACCCCTTGATGTAAAAAAATCTGGAAAAATGTTTGACCCCCCCCCCTTTCGGAGTTATGGCCATTTTATTACAATATTTTCAAGAATTTTTAATTTCAACGGAAGTACAGGAAATTTTCTGTTTTTTGGTACAAAGTTACATGTCGTAGAGATGTATTTACGATAATTTTTTCAACAATTTTGGTGCACTCCTTCACGTTTTTTTTGGCTATTTGAAGTGTTCAATCGTAAAAAACACCATAATAAGCGAAGAGCGACCACTTTTTGAAAATATCCCGGAAACGTGTTTTTTAACGAAGATTCACCTCGCGTATTCACTTTTGGCGATTTCGATGCCGCAAGGGCCAGAAATTGCGATAAACCGTACAGAAATGTTGTTATTTTAGCATATTTTTCAAAGAGTGCACCAAAATTGTTGAAAAAATTATCGTAAATACATCTCTACGATATGTAACTTTGTACCAAAAAACAGAAAATTTCCTTTACTTCCGTTGAAATTAAAAATTCTTGAAAATATTGCAATAAAATGGCCATAACTCCGAAGGGGGGGGGGTCAAACATTTTTCCAGATTTTTTTACATCAAGGGGTACAATTTGGGGAAGTTAAATTAAAAATCGAAGCCAAGGCCAAATTCACCTCTTACCCGGCTGTACCCTTTGGTAGAAAGATAGTGAAAAAAGTAGTGATTTTTCAACAAAAACATGGTGTCCATTCTCTGGAAAACCGGGAAAAGTCAGGGAATTTTGGTGGTCTGGAAAAGTCAGGGAAAACTCAGGGAATTTTGGAATTTTTCGAAAATTCAAAAAAAAATGAATTATTCAGAAAAGTGTTTCTTTGCTTATTTTATTATAAATTATTCAAAAAATTTCGCCCTCGCTCCGCTCGGGCCGGATTACTACGTATTTTGTCTAATTTTTTATTCGTAATTTTTTGTTGACCGTAATATATGTACTTACATACAATAAAATTGATACTGAAAATGCATGTCTTTATTCAAAAAAAAATTTTCCCTCGCTACGCTCGCGGGGTACTTTGAACTCTTTCTTTCTGCAAAATTTATTTAAAATCTCAAGTTTTTTAGAAACTTACTTTTTACTGAGCTGTAATGAGAAAGAAATGCTATGATGCCCTTCACCACGATGTTGAAACAAAAGGAGCGGGAATAGAACTTACAGAATTCAAAATTATTGGCCATTTTTTGAAAAATATGAATGAGGAAAAAGTGATCTTTTGAATATATTTTTTCACAGAAATTTTCGCCCTCGCTTCGCTCGGGCTTAACACATTTCTTTGTTTCCATAAAATAATTTATATTTTACCTCCTCATTGACTTTTTTATTTATTGGTACTTACTTAGGTACTAAAAAATGGCAGGGGATTGCTTGAATTTATAAATTTGAGGCATGTATTTTTCATGAGGGGGGGGGGATAAAATGTGAAGAAATTTTTGAATTTTTAGCCCGGAAAAATCCGAATTTTCATTCGCTTGATTTGGTAGACATCCTGGCATAATTTTTTTCATTTTTCAAACTTAATTTTGCGTTGGAATACTTGCTTTTTCCTTTTTAATTTGACATTTTTTCTGTAGGCAATAAATTGAAATTTTCAATTCTTTGTGGTAAGGGGGAGTTGGGTGAGCTCAAAAATATTCAGAATTGAATTTTAATATTTTTTGGCCCGAAGAGGAGCATCTAAAGATCTCATAAAAAGTATCCAGTGATTTTGAAAAAAAATTCTTTAGATCTCATGCATTTTATATCATTCTCATGAGAAATTTCGGGATGTAAGTACAGTGCTGTGCAAATTAATGCGGACAAGCTGTTTTTCCACTTACGCAGTCGTGAATTAAAACGCTCGTAGCTCTGGTCAAAATGAACGTTCCGGGCTCGTTTTGGTCTCATTCGATTCGTCAGACTTTCGACTACAAAATGAGACCGGAACGAGCCCGGAACATCCATTTTGACCGGAGCTACGAGCGTTTATGTTTTTAAAAACGTAAAACTTTAGTGTTTCACGAAAATCCCTGTAGTTTTGAACGAAAATAAAATTGGACGAAACTTTTGGCCTAGTTTTATAGTAGACATTCCAACGAATCTTTTAAGACAAAAACGAGCGAAAACCGTTCACGTAGACCAAAACTGTCGCCGTCGCAAGTTGCGCTAAATTCATAAAAATTAACGCGGACAAACTTTTTTTCTACTTATGCAGTCGTGACTGTCGCTCGTAGCTCCGGTCAAAATGAACATTCCGGGCTCGTTTTGGTCTCATTCGATTCGTCAGACTTTCGACTACAAAATGAGACCGGAACGTCCATTTTGACCGGAGCTACGAGCGTTTTAATTCACGACAGTCACGACTGCGTAAGTAGAAAAAAAGTTTGTCCGCGTTAATTTTTATGAATTTAGCGCAACTTGCGACGGCGACAGTTTTGGTCTACGTGAACGGTTTTCGCTCGTTTTTGTCTTAAAAGATTCGTTGGAATGTCTACTATACAACTAGGCCAAAAGTTTCGTCCAATTTTATTTTCGTTCAAAACTACAGGGATTTTCGTGAAACACTAAAGTTTTACGTTTTTAAAAACATAAACGCTCGTAGCTCCGGTCAAAATGGACGTTCCGGGCTCGTTCCGGTCTCATTTTGTAGTCGAAAGTCTGACGAATCGAATGAGACCAAAACGAGCCCGGAACGTTCATTTTGACCAGAGCTACGAGCGTTTTAATTCACGACTGCGTAAGTGGAAAAACAGCTTGTCCGCATTAATTTGCACAGCACTGTACATCATGTGAAAAATTGCCCCCCCCCCCCGTCAAAGAATATCATATTTAAAAGGTCTGGAAAAATTCGAAAAATTGGTCTAGAAAACCTGGAAAAGTCAGGGAAAATCATTTCTGAAATATAGTGGACACCATGAAAAACAAATCCGTTAGATACCTTGATTTAAAAAAGTTGGCTGAAGGTTTTATTGTTCCCTGTGTATGCGCCAGTAAATACCCATTAAATATCGCTGGTTTGGAACGCCGCAGTAAATTATTCATTTTTTGGTACATTAAATTAGGAAGTATCTAATGCGCGAAATCTCGTACATACATTAAACATAATATTATATAGTTTCTTGGTTGCGTTGACTCGGGTATCTCTTTCGAAGCCGATCTGCGTGCACCGTAAGATAAAAACAAGTCTGTTGGTTTTCTTTGTGTTTGTATTATACGTGTACGTACAATGTAAGTACATATGACTTACGTATGTACCAATGATCTGTTTATCGATACATTCTTCAAATAACGAGATAACAATTAAAGTGACACGCGACGTCCGGTTCTCAACGTAATTGCGCAATTTGCTGCAGCTCCTCCGCGCATATTTTGGTGACATGTTGAAAATTCGCTGTCACCCATACCCACCTATCACTCTTCTTCTGGCTTTTTTTCGCAATCTGATACCTCGACCAAAAACAAAGCGATTATCGAGAAGGAAAAAATTGCAAGGCGGCAGCAATTGCATCATCGGCGTTTCTCGATGAAGTACATGTCTGTCTGGGCAAAAGATCGTTTAACTCGCAATTAACGCAGCCTCGTCAAACGACGACGTACCGCAACCGCGTGCCAGATTTTGTTTAAAAATCTCGTCAATCGCGGCCCGCTTAATTATTTAATTACTCGAGTTCGATAAGATTAAACGCGTTATTCTTTTTAAAATTCAATAAATTCGTTTTATTGACGCGATACGAATACAGGAAAAGAAGTGTTGTATCGGTGGGTTGTACCTGTAAACACGTAATCGTCGGCCCTAAATTTTTCCACGAACTTGGGCTGGTACGTCAGGGAAGCTAGCTCAGCTCGATAACAATTTCAAGGTGAATTTTTCCATCGAATAAAATATGCATGTATGTATCATCTCATCAAACTATAATTTTGATTTGGTAAATTGTCGACAAAGGTTACGTAATCGATAATTTTTCTCGTTCTGGATTCCGCGTTGATTTCGCTGATACGATTTACGAATCGTTAACGTCGCGATTATCTGATTGTGGATCGAAACATTTTTTTGAATACGTGATATGGTTTGAAATGAAATTTTCCGAGACAATTTTTTAGCACCCTTCCACCTTTTTAGATACCTGGGACCTGAAAAATAAAGCTATTTTTGAAAAAAAAACAATGTTTTTGAAGGATTGTAAATTTGAAAAAAAATCATATTGAGAAGAGACCTGTTTGTGAGATTGGAGGGTCACTGCTCCTCGACTAAAAGACGTCGCCGCACTTCTGTATTCAGAAGCCCCTGGGTTCCTGAGGGGTTACTACCCAGGTGACATTATCCAGATGTGAGAGAAAATTGTATTTTCTTCAATATTGATCCTAGTTTGTGAACTCCTAACTCGGCTCTCGCTCGTTGTGGCTTCCTGCGTTCAATTTTCTCCAAAATCTGAGGTATGTTATGTTTTCTTTTACTCTACCTTCCAATGGTGCCCAAAAAATAAGATTCTCCATTCTGTTGCCTAAAAAAAAAACTTGAGCGCAGTTTTTCACTTCTTGAAAATACACATAATAGGTAGTTTTTTTTAAATTTCGCCTTCGTTCGTTTCGCTCACTCTCAGACATATTTCAGGTAGTTTTCTAGAAAATTATCTCAATTGTTTATGTTTCCTAACTTTGACAGAAGATTCGTAAATTCGAAAAAAATCTACCTACCGAAAAAAGTTATACTATGGGTTCAACCAATTCGAATTATTGAAATTATACCAAATTCGTTGTTTCCAAAAAAACTATTATAATTTTATTTAATTATTTTTCAAATAAATATGGTAGGTACCTAATCTACCTATGTGAATTTATTTCGAAATAGGGTGGAATGGATAAAAAAAATATCCGTTCTTACTAAGTATACCCAATTACTTTTTCAGAAATAACAAATTTCTTCTTAAAAAAATAAAAAATAAGTAAACTTGAAGAAACGTTCAAAAAATTTCACTTTTTCTTTCGTTTTTTAAAGAAAAATTGTCATTTTTAATGAAGGTGGTTTATTTTTACGAGGGTTGATCAATAAGTAAGTTTAAAAATGCCATAACTTCCATAAAAATGAACAAAATTGAAAAGGTTTCAATTACATGTGTTTGGTAAGTTTTTCCTTCTGTTTAAAACCACTTACCGGAAATTTATCACAAAGTGATCTCAGTCTATGTTACCTAAAGTGATTTTGCAATCCATGATTTATTATCGGTGCAGCGAATTTCATGCAGGGTGGAAACTAATGGAAGACTTGACACACACTGGAAGACCTGAAAGTGCAGGCATTCCAGTAGGTTACTTTTTGTACTCAAAAGTTACTATCGGTTACTTTTTTCAAAAATTTGAGCAAAAAATTAATTTTTTGAGGTTTTGCTTTAAAAAAATTGTTTTAAAAAAATTGTTTTAAAAAAATTTTGCGTTAAAAAAAATCAAAAATTGCTTTAAAAAAATGATTTGAAAAAAGTATACCATGACATTTTAGTATTACGAACTCTCCAAGTAAAAATTCGAATGACTTACATTTTCTAGGTGAAATCAATGAAATAATGAATTAAAATTTCAAAAAAAGGTTACTTTTTTGGTAACTTTTCTGACTGTCAGAGGTTCCTAAATTTACCTTCTTTTTTTTCAAATTTTGGCTGGGATATCTGGAAAGTGCCATTACCAATAAACAAGTTGATGTCTGAAAATTTTATTTTATATTTAGAGAATCATGGGATCAAACTGAGAGAAATTTATGAGTTGATTGTTGGATATTTCTTTTAGTAGTGCGCAGG
>JAVBJF010001207.1:0-18196 GCA_033439095.1 Pseudococcus viburni | reverse complement strand
ATTTTCGTATTTTCGTATTTCCGTGTTTTTTTCATATCAGCAAACACCATGAATTACTTACCTACATATTAAAAAAAAGAAAAAGAAAAGGTACCCCACATAGAAATCGGAGTTTAATTACTCTGTTTTTCTTATTTGCTTCTAGCAGATAGTAATAAAATTACATTTAAAATTATAAATTAATGAAAAAAATATTGCGATTTTGGTGATTTTTTTTTCTCCAGAGCATCGGAAATCTTCTCCCCTTAATCAACTCGGTCTGCTCAAAATTTGGTTTTGAAAAGTCGGTGCCGTACTCTTTCAGAACGCCAAAAATGTAAATGTTCCTTCCTTATGTACCTATCAATTTTTTTAGCGAAATGTTGAATTTTGAAAAAATTTGATTTTTGCAAATGAATATCTACGTAGAATTTTACATGCCATGCCATTAAAATAAGTTTATTTTAAGAAAACACTTGTTTTTCGTCGAATACCTACGAAACACGTTAAGAATAGAAACTTGTGCTTT
The DNA here is from genome assembly GCA_033439095.1 of Pseudococcus viburni. Taxonomy (NCBI): domain Eukaryota; kingdom Metazoa; phylum Arthropoda; class Insecta; order Hemiptera; family Pseudococcidae; genus Pseudococcus; species Pseudococcus viburni. The sequence goes on along the minus strand of JAVBJF010001207.1, from coordinate 17,688 downwards.
ACGCAAATAGGTGTTTCACAGCTGTTCTATCCGTAGAACAATAATTCATGGCTAACTGCAAATACTTTATGCCCATATGTACATAGTACGCTGACACATTAACGATCTATCGACAAAACGCTTGAAAATTCATATGTGACGCGTCCAGCGATACCAGACCTAAAGTCGTAAAAATAGATTTCGATTTTTTTGCCTATTTCGATAGAGGGATAGATTTCTCACATTTTAAAACCTTCCGGAGCATCCGAAGTTTAAATCTCTTGGAGTTATAGCGTTTTTTGCAAGATAAAGGAAGTGTACTTGTGACGCATTTATAGCGATACCAGACCTAAAGTCGGAAATATCGATTTCGATTTTTTTGCCTAATTGGATAGAGGGACAAATTTCCATCATTTTGAAACCTCGCGGAGCATCTAAGTCTAAAATTTGTAGAAAAAAATTGATTTTTAATTTTAAAAAAACAGCTTTTTTACATTTTTAGCGAAAGCTCGAAAAGTTGATTTCCGACTTTAGGTCTGGTATCGCTGGACGCGTCACATATAAGAATTTCTTCGGATTCCGGGGTATTATCACGAAACGTTATGTACCTAATACACTAGAGAGCTGAAAGTTTTTCTTGGACGTTCCTCGCATAACTTTAAAATATCTTCATTGAAAAATTGATAATGGAAGCATTTTGCAAAAAATATGCCCCATCTTATGCATAAGTTTATCTACACTTAGGTTTGGGTTTTGCGTGTTAGTTTTGAGGTGATAGTCATTCTGAAAACATTGCTTTTGTTGCACTTCCGTCCAACCAGGCACTCGCGCGTAATTGTTCATTTTTTTGGTGAAAAGAAAAAGTTCTGAAACATTCGCAAAGTTATTTAGTTCCATTTCCGTGACTAGAATTTTTTCAACCCCTGCGTACATGTGCTGGTCATTTGCGGAAAGATGGGGGGACAACCTCCCCCCCAGAAGCCCTTTAAAAATGGATTTTTTAGGCACTAAAAATACAATTTTTTCAAAGTTTTGACCTCGCTTTGTTCGGGCCTAAACAAGGTCACAATTATGTAACCTATGAAAGCCATCCAAAAAATTAGATAAAGACTGATTTCAAAAAATTTGAAAAAAAAAAACAAAAGGTAAACGACTTTGAGTTCTACATATTTCTCTAAATTATTAATCAACGTAGTTTTCAAAAAATTCATAGATTTTTCACATTTCCATAGATTTTTGAGAAAATTTATTTCCATTCGTTCCCTCCCAAGCCAATAAATCACTATTTCAGAAATATTCAAGTTTTCGGATACTTTAAATTTTTAGGTTCTGCTTTTTATTGTTTTTTCAACATGTGATATTGCTTCAGTCGATGTCTGGGCTCTAAGAAGAAAATAGAAATAGTGTCCCACACAATATAGTGGGCTAATTTGATGGCTGAAAGACTTGAAAAATTCATGATTATTTTCTTCATTCGATATTTTGAGAATTTTATCAATTTTGTAGTATACGAGTCTAGCTACCTACAGCATTTACATTTCTTTGAGCGAATCAATTTATGATTTACTTTTTGAACGGCCCTCTTATTTGAGACGAAATTACCGAAAAAAGGATCTTTTTTACCGTCCCCCCACTAGAAAATTTTCTGGTTGTCCAGGTTCCCGTGCCCACTTTTCACTCTCCCGAAAAGATACTTTTTGATTCAATGATTTCAATCCCCCCCCCCCCTTCCCAGAAGGGTTGTCCAGCTACGCTACTGGCGCTGGTCAATCCTTTTCCTTGGCGTTAATAAAATTGTATAACCAGTTTGCCGTGAATAAGTTTCACTGTTCATTAAGTACCTATCTTTTTATTACCTTGATTCTATTGCATCTGTGCTGATATAGTACTACTAAATCACCACCCACCGTAAACGGAGATGTTGTATCTGCGCGACTTGTTAAAAATTTAGAGCCAACAAATTTTCCCCGCGTCGCTTTCTTTTTAACCAATGTAGAAAAATCGTTATTTTTGCCATAAAAAATTTCTATCCATTGCTTTGTATATTTATCAAATGTTAACCAGATCTTAAATTACACATTTCTAGTAGGACAGAGAGGGGGAAACTTTTCACTCAGAATTGGTAGGTTTATAAGTGGCACCTTCTGAATCCTACTAAATTTTCTGCAGAATTTTCTTAATTGCCTCAAATTTTGAAAACGGAAAGGAAAAGCAATCTTAATGTAAGTTCACCAGAACTGAAATCATACACATTTAGTAGGACAGAGAGGGGGAAACTTTTCACTCAGAATGGGTGAGATTATAATTGGCACCTTCTGAAACCTACTAAATTTTCTGCAAAATTACCAGAATTACCTGAAATATTGAAAACCTACCCCAAAAGAAATCTGTATGTATGTTCACCAGATCTTGAATCACACATTTTTAGTAGGACAGAGAAGGGGAACCTTTTCACTCAAAGTGGTGGGTTTAAAATATGCACCTTCTGGATCCTACTAAATTTTCTGCTGAATTTTCTGAATTACCCCAAATTTTGAAAACTTACCCCAAAAGTAGTCACTATGTATGTTCACCACATCTTGCATACCAGCTTATTAGTAGGAATGCAAGTTGGAAACCTTCAACCAAGAATTGGTAAGATTCATAATTGGCAACACCTGGAGCCTACTAAATTTTTTGCATAAATTCCAGAATTACCTGAAATATTGAAAACTTACCCCAAAAGAAACCAGTATGTATGTTACCCAGATCTTAAATTACACATTTCTAGTAGGACAGAGAGGGGGAAACTTTTCACTCAGAATTTGTAGGTTTAAAAGTGGCACCTTATGAATCCTACTAAATTTTCTGCAGAATTTTCTTAATTGCCTCAAATTTTGAAAACAGAAAGGAAAAGCAATCTTAATGTAAGTTCACCAGAACTGAAATCACACATTTTTAGTAGGACAGAGAGGGGAGTATTGTCAAACTGCTTAAATTACCGCGTAATTACCGAGGGGGAAGGGGAGAGGTAATTACCGCGACGTCACCGTAATTACCGTGACGTCATAAATACCATGACGTCATGATGCTGCCTGAAATGACACGTGTCAAATTCCAAAAAAAATTTCCGCCAAAATTCAAAAAAATTTTCCCACCAAAATTTAAATTTTTTTTCCGCCAAAAAATTTTCAAATAATTTTCCGAATTCGAAATTACTGCGTAAATTACGCAAAATTTGAATTACGCCAATTTTTATTTTTTTTAATTTGGAAATTTTTCCAACAAAATAATTTTTCCTCTAAAATTTGAAAAACATTTTTTCTATTAATCGCGATCCTCTCGGCGCTCCCTAGGGAGCTTCGCTCCCGCGAGAGTGTTAGGGGAGGGGCCTTGGGGCGGCGGCGAGAGCATCGGATGAAAAACTGTTTTTATATGAAATTTAATTTTACGTAATTAGGTACTTTTAATAGGTGGGTAATTCTACCAAAAACACACATTTTGGTGTACATGCAAAAAATTTTGTGTACAGCACATTAATGAAATGTTTGAATATAGCTGGGTCAATCATAGTGACCCCCTCTACCAATTTTATAAATTGTAATGTGTCCACCCCCTCCCCCTTCTGACGTAGAGCCCCCTTAGTGGGAAAAATTTCCATCACCGTGGCTGTAGCACACCTCGTTTTTCAAAGTTATTTTTACGACCAGCAAAGAGTGATGGAAGTTCTGTTCTCACGACTTGGTTTCCTCTGTTCCTTACACCTGTACGCAGATCAAGGTCTAAACAAAATTCATTTTAGTGACAATCTCAAGCTCTGAGGTGGCCTTGAAGCTCTGTAGCACGAGTTTTGTTCCTTCACCGTGGTCAATTTTCATTGCTCATGTATGGCTTACTGTAAATATTTTTTGCGGATGGATGAGTTAACATTTCTTTGGATGCTGGTCCAAAATCTCATCCACTGATGAAAAATCAAACCTGAGTTACCCTGTTCCTTATATCAAGATAAATCAATAAAAAATGCCGAAATTACTTTTTTTCGTTCCATCACCGTGGGTCATCAACTGAAGGAACTATGAGCTGATGAGATCAAAAAAATACAAAAAAAATATCGTTTGGCAAGTATTGGTTCTAATTATGTTGAATTTTTTTTTTTAAAGTATGTTGAGTGATTATTATAATCATTTATTTAGCTTTTTTCCATCACCGTGGCTACAAATTTCTTTTCCTTCACCGTGGTTGATTAACATGGCTTTTACATAAGGCCCTTTTTTATGTGAATATGAATTTGACCCAACATTATTTATGCGGTCTTGGGTTGGTATCCAAGCAATTCCCCCTAAAAATTTTTTTAAAAAAACACTTTTTTTTTCAAAGAAAAAATCATTTTGAAAAGTGTGTTTTTGGTAGAATTACCCACGTACTTAGTAATATTTGTTCGAGAAAAATTATTAGAAATAAATACCTACTCTTTTCGGCAGATGATAGGTACAGATTTTTCCAAGTATGTATTTTGCATTCGCGATCTTTTTCAGCATTGCCTAGGAAAAAAATTATACATACTTGGAAAAAGCTGTACCCATCATCAAGTGTGACCAGTGATTAAAATTTTAAAAAATCTGATCATTTTAAAGATGTTGATCTTTTAATTTTAATCACTGGTTACTCTTGATGATAGGTACAGATTTTTCCAAGTATGTATAATTTTTTTCCTATGCGATGCTGAAAAAGATCGCGAAAGCAAAATACGTACATACTTGGAAAAATCTATACCTATCATCTACCGAAAAGATCGCGAATTTATCTATATTTTACCTATTTGCAATAGGTATAGAAAAAAAAAAATGAAAATGAAATTTAAAAAGATTACGCTTAAACTTAGAAACACGAAACGATTATCGGAAAAATTTTTTCATTAAAAAAATTTCCAAATTAAAAAAATAAAAATCGACGTAATTCAAATTTTGCGTAATTTACGCAGTAATTTCGTATTTGGAAAGTTATTTGAAATTTTTTTGGCGGAAAAAATTTCAAATTTTTACGGAATTTATTTTGGGAATTTTGAACGCGAAATTTTCGGCTTTAAATTACGCGAAATTTGAATTTTGTCAATTTTTATTTTTTTCCATTTGGAAATTTTTTCCCTCTAAAATTTGAAAATTTTTCCGATAATCGTTTCGCGTCATCTTTTTTAATCTTTAAAAAATTTTTTTCTATACCTATCGTGAAAAGGTAAAATATAGATAAATTTGCAATCTTTTCGACAGATGATACATAGGTACAGATTTTTCCAAGTATGTATTTTGCATTCGCGATCTTTTTCAGCATCGCCTAGGAAAAAAATTATACATACTTGGAAAAATCTGTACCTATCATCAAGAGTAACCAGTAATTAAAATTTAAAGATCAAAATCTTTAAAATGATCAGATTTTTAAAATTTTAATCACTGGTCACTCTTGATGGGTACAGATTTTTCCAGGCATGTATGTAGGTATGTATTTTGCATTCGCGATCTTTTTCTACTTAGACAATGCTAAAAAAGATTATGATTGCAAAATACATAGGTACTTGGAAAAATCTGTGCCTATTATCAAGAGATCGTGCTAAGTGTAGTTCTAGCATGATACTGGATTTTTCTAGTGTGATGGTGCTGACATACAATATGCAAATCAAATGCTATGATCAGAAATAGTGCTTACAAAATGCTACAAAATAAGGCAAAAAGTACCATAAAAATTAAGAGAAGCGATTGACTTAAGGAGAAGAGAGTGTGATAAATTTCATGAAATGTTTAGCCACTAGGCATCTCGATTACTCACAGATGATTATGAGCATAATCATATGGGAAATCTCCGGAGTTTAAGCTACCGGCGTTGAAAAACTTGTCTCACAATAAAATCAGGGCTTGAATTTTGGATTTGAATATGTCTAAAAATAGAAAAACTCAAATAATATCGAATTTATACAACTGTTTTTCGTTTTTTTTCCCCCTTTGAAAAAAAATAGGGAACCTTACTTTTGAGATGCCCCCTCATATTTTGCATTCACGATCTTTTTCAGCATCGCCTAGGAAAAAAATTATACATACTTGGAAAAATCTGTACCTATCATCAAGAGTAACCAGTGATTAAAATTAAAAGATCAACATCTTTAAAATTATCAGATTTTTTAAAATTTTAATCACTGGTCACACTTGATGATGAGTACAGATTTTTCCAAGTATGTATAATTTTTTTCCTAGGCAATGCTGAAAAAGATCGCGAATGCAAAATACATACTTGGAAAAATCTGTACCTATCATCTGCCGAAAAGAGTAGGTATTTATTTCTAATAATTTTTCTCGAACAAATATTACTAAGTACCTATTAAAAGTACCTAATTACGTAAAATTAAATTTCATAATAAAAACAGTTTTTCATCCAATGCTCTCGCCGCCGCCGCCCCAAGGCCCCTCCCCTAACACTCTCGCGGGAGTGAAGCTCCCTAGGGAGCGCCGAAAAGATCGCGATTAAAGGAAATTTTTTTTCAAATTTTAGAGGGAAAATTATTTGGTTGGAAAAAATTTCCAAATTAAAGAAAAAAAAATCGGTGTAATTCAAATAGGGCGGTTGTAAAAAATGGCGACGGAGCAGTTCAGGTTTTTGTTATCGTTTTGGAGGTATTTTCTTATCACACCGTATGTAATCTTATGGGAAATTCTTGATTTTTGAAAATTAATTAAAAATCGAGTAATAAACGTAGATTGATGATTTTTGTTTTAAATTAAAGTACAATTCTTCCTCTTTTCGAGAATATTTTTTTCTCATACTTACACTGCTTATTCATTGTGATATATTGTAATTACTGGAGGCTCTTTTTTCACTTTTTCAAAAAGAAAACAATGTATTATAAGGAATATGATTATTGATTTTCGTTGATTTTTGTATTTTTCTGGTATCTTCTTTAAAATATAAATCCAAATGACTCATAAATTTTATTCAATGGTCCATAAACTCAATTGAGTAAGTAAGTAAGTATAGCTCTTATCACTGTAAATGTTAATCGTTCCCTCATATGAGATATGACTACGCATTCAAAATATTATTTAAATCATAAATATATCAAGTCATTGGCAATATATTTTGTATGCCGGAGCCAGATAATGAACTACATGTATCACTGAAGTCTATTTTTATGCTGTTTTCTTTTTGAAAAAGTGAAAAAGGAGCCTCGAGCCTCTAGTAATTACAATATATCACAATGAAAAAGCTGTGTAAGTAAGAGAAAAATATATTCTCAAAAAGAGGAAGAATTGTACTTTAATTTAAAACAAAAATCATCAATCTACGTTTATTACTCGATTTTTAATTAATTTTCAAAAATTAAGAATTTCCCATAAGAATACATACAGTGTGATAAGAAAGTACCTCCAAAACGATAAGAAATAGAATGTAAACAGAGCCGCGCCATTTTTTACAACTCCCCTATATCGCGTATTTTACGCGATAATTTCGAATTTGGAAAATTATTTGAAAATTTTTTGGCGGAAAAAAATTCAAATTTTGGTGGGAAAATTATTTCATTGGAAAAAATTTCCAAATTAAAAAAATAAAAATCAACATAATTCAAATTTCGCGTAATTTACGCAGTAATTTCGAATTCGAAAAATTATTTGAAAATTTTTTGGCGAAAAAAATTAATTTTGGTGGGAAATTTTTTTTGAATTTTGGCGGAAATTTTTTTTGGAATTTGACAAGTGTCATGTCAGGTAGCATTATAACGTCATGGTATTTATGACGTCACGGTAATTACAGTGACGTCACGGTAAATACCCCTCCACTCATCCCTCGGTAATTACGCGGTAACTTACGGCAATTACGCGGTAATTTAAAATGTCCCTAGAACAAGCAGTTTGATACTACAGAGGGGGGTACTTTTCACTCTGAATGGTTGATTTTATAATTGAAACCTACTGGATCCTACTAAACTTTCTGCAGAATTTTCTGAATTGCCTCAAATTTTGAAAACCAAAAGAAAAATCAAACTTCATGTAAGTTCACCAGATATTGAATCACACATTTTTAGTAGGACTGAGAGGGAAAAACTTTTCACTCAGAACTGGTGGATTCATATAATGGCACCTTCTGAATCCTACCAAATTTTCGGCAGAATTTTCTGTGCCTATCATCAAGAGATCGTGCTAAGTGTAGTTCTAGCATGATGCTGGATTTTTCTAGTGTGATGGTGCTGACATACAATATGCAAATCAAATGCTATGATCAGAAATAGTGCTTACAAAATGCTAGCATTATGCTTTTATGAAAGTGCTAGCACTCCATGCTAGCATAGTGCTAGATGTATTCATTTCCAGGTGCTATTGTTGACAATGTGCTAGGATAATGCTAATCTAATGCTAGTATAATGCTCATAAAACAGTTTTCACTTGAAGCAAAACGAGAAAACCAAAATAAATAAGAAAACAGACAATGCGAAATTGGCGCCTTGTTTTCAACGCCTCGCTGTCTTCGTGTTAATTAATTTGCCTACTCAAACCGCCGTAAATATAACAAAACTCGCGTTAATAAATTTGCCTATATTGTGCGCCTTGCGAAAGATTAATTTACTGATGAACGCGCCGTCGATCAATATAACACGGGTATAAAAATCGCCGGCAATAAATTCCCGAATATCATCTCGTTTTGAACTAATGATAAAAAATAATTCGGCCCGATGGAATAGACGTCGAGAGAGGAAAATTCAATAAATGCCCTTTAACGATCACATTTCAAACGAGGAAAAATATTTCGCAAATGATGCCGATGCTGGCGGCTCTGGCTCGTAAAACTACTAACGTTTTTCAAATATACGTAGATGTACATAAACGAACCGCATATAAAAAAATATTTTCGCTGTGAAATGCGGCTCCGACTCTGGTTCGCAATTAGCGAACTTCATCATATAATTTTTCTAACTGAAGAGCTCCATTCTGCGACAAGTGCGAAATTAAAACGGTTCGCAGATGTCAGTCGTATATGAAACGAGACAAAAAAAAATACGAGAACGAAGCGATGATAGAGCGAGGGGACGTGGTGTGTATTTTTTTGCTCGGCGAAAAGCGTGTTTTAATTTCCACAAAATTTCATATATTTTTTTATTATCAGCGATATATATAATATTTTTCGTCGGAAAAATTTCAGTCTTTGCTTTAGGTGATACTTTCTAAGTTAACGGAAAACAATCGAGGGAGCTGCCTTGTGTTTATGAGCGACTGCGACCGAGGTTTTCATATTTTAAGGAGAGAAAAAATCATTGTCTTTTGTCGTATATAGGTTCAAACAATGGTTTCTGATTTTTGTCTGAGGAATTTTTTTCTCTCTATCGCTTCGAGTGTTTCTGGCTGATGACGAGAGTCGTATTTTAACTCGATAATTTCAACGGTGTAAATTTCATTTCCGTAATGTATATTTTTTCTCTCCATTTGATATCAAGAAATACTTAAATGAAGTGAATTCGTCCGCAGAAAGCAACTATGTGCCTAGTTGGCAAATTGCGAATGGTAGATAGGTGTTAAAGTACGAAACAGAAGCGAGAAAACAACCGTACGAGAGAAGGTTTCCTCTATTACGTCATCGTTCGGCCTACGCAAAATTTCCTCAGTATCTTTTGCGAAAACAACCCTTGGTACATGAGATGGTATCCAAGTTGAAAAAATTTCGTTTCGGTTTAACGTCTGTACCTTACACTTTCGAATGTCGTCAATTCGAGCGGACAATCGAGACGACATGAGTTTTCAGCGATGGTTTGGTCATTGAGTGTTATTATATTTTCACAGTATTGGCGGAAAATATTAAATTTTCGAGATATATGGTTCACTCGAAGCGATGGTGGGTTAAATTGGACGATTTTATCGTGAAATTTAATGTTAGAGTGTTTTTGTAAGATTTTTGATATTTTGCTGTAGATGTTCCGAATTTTTGGTTAAGGCGAAATCATTCTAACTTATTTTGAAAAAATTTGAAAAAAATAAAAATATATTTAAGCAGGAAAAATCTGTGTTAATTTTAATGAAATTTCTATTCAAATGAAATGAACAGGAAACATTGTGAAAAATTGAATTTGAAAAAATATTAAAATTGGAATGTTTTGGTCTAACAATGGGAAGTAGGTATCCGAACTCGAAGAGAAATTTTGAGCCGAAACAAAAATAATTCAAAAGTACCTACATTGTAAAAAAAAATCATAGGTACTTACTTAGAATTTCAGGTGCTCAAGTTTTTTCTCAAATTTTGATGAATTTTTGTTATTTCAAAATTACCTCATCGTCTTGAAAAATAGAAAAGTTTGATGTAATGAATGAAAAAATCTGAAATTTGGTATATACTTATTTTTGACCTCCCAAATCGATTGGAAGTGGTTTCAAAACGTTTCGAAGCTTCCAGAAAATTTTGGAGTTTTCCAGCACTGGAGAAAAGGTGATAAAAATGGCCCGAACATCAGCATCTTGTAAATTTAATTTCTTGTTCTCAATTTTTTATGTGATCGAAAGTAGTCAACAAATTCCAGCACTGCACTGTGCCAAAGCGATTTCTCAGAATATTTATTGATGGATTATACTTTGATATCAATCTACTTGTGAAGTGATAACAAAACCATTCCCGTCAATAAAATAACCTACAAATATTTGTTGAAGTATTCGTTTATGTTCCTTTAGTAATTTGTATAATTGTCGTTGTGTTACATTATCGTTATAAGATGAGTAATGTTTAGAGTTAAGTCATCGGTGAATAGTTAGTTCCTCTGTTAGTCATTGTAAAGTAGTTGTACAGTACGTTATGTGTAGTCGAGAGACGCACGTCACTTTTTGAACAGTTGAACCATAGTGTAGTTTAGTGTTATTCTTTTTGTGAGTTATTTCGTGAATATACGTTTGAGTACTGGAGTAAGTGTTTCTATACTTTATCATGGTAGCAGAGCGTTTGAGTGACGATTATCCGGCCAGTAATTAGCTGGAGAGTCTATGTACTCAACCTCGAACGCCCACGCCGAAGTTCCGAAGTAATATGTTTTAATCATAGTTAACGTAAACGATTTCGTGTGCTAAAATAAGTCCGATGTTTTTTTTAAAAAGTAAAATTAAAAATCCGAAGTGTACCTGTAAATAAGTGCTAATAATACGTAAGGTACAATATAAACTTTATTTCGATAAAATCTAACAATAAAGAAGTGATATCCGATGCTAATTAATAAGTAATAATTAATACGCGATGTCAAAATTAACAAAATTTAATATTTCCCGATGTTTTTTCTTATAATTCACTCATTATAGCAATAGCCGATGACGTCATAGCCGATGATGTGGTGAAAATAGCCGACGCCATTGTAAACAAACAACATTGCATCAGACCACGCTGTTTGGTCAATGTTGTCTTGTTCAAGTATGAAATTTTCGTCTCCGAAGAAAGTTAAAGTTTTTCTTGTTATTTTAAGCATTTTTCAAGTGTTTTTTGTGATTTTCGTGTTAATTAAACGTCTTTTGAACTTCCGAAGGTAAGAAAAGCAACGAATCGTAAATAATTTTAGTTAAATTTCACCATATCGAATTTCTCGGAATCGGCGAAATGGACACCGTCAAAACGTGCCCAAGTAACCAATTCCGGAAAATAATATAAATTCTATAACATTTCGATGAAATTCCGATGATATTTTAAACCCTTATGGGTACGTGGGAAAAATTCATAATGTAAAATGCACAGTGTAAAGTTGATCGTATATTTATAAAATCTAGACCTATTTTACGTGGTAAATGCCAGTGTTGTGATGTATTGTTTCGACTGGCATTCGATTTAAAAAGCCTAAATGCATGGGAGAGCTAGATAGTACCGATTATAGACAGTGACAAATCCGATGTATTAAAAATCATAAACATTACCGATGTATAAAGGTAGCCGAGGTAAACGCACTTGATTTCATCCCAAGTTGCAATCTTTTCCGATGAAATTTATAATACTTTATAGAAATAATATCCGACGGGGAGTTATTCAAAACCTACGGGTCTCCCATATAGGCCTTAATCAATGCCGAAGTGGCGACTAGACGAGTTGTTTAATAATCAACTGGATGATCGTCAGCTTTTCTTATATTAAAGTAAGTCGTCTTGAAATTTAAACAGAAAAAAGATACCAAGTCATACGTCTATTTTTCGATACACGAGATATCTCATGTGTACGATTGAGATCACTATCTAGTTCGCAAAGCAGTTTCGTGACGTTGAGGGGTTTCATGTGCCGTTCATGACTCTTCTTTCCGATCGAAAAACTGGCGATATTTATTGAATAGCATGTGCCGTTTCCTGCAGACGTTCATATCGCTGCAGATTAGTCTAGCGCTCTAAGACTGGTCTTGTTTACTTGCCAAATGGCGAGGCTCCTAAATAATCGATGCAATTTCTGACAATATATTAAAGCCGATGTGTTACTGATGAATATAAAATAAGAAAACAAATATAATTCCGAAGATAATAATTTAAACGAGATATTTCAGAAGATGTCAGATAGACGAATTCCCGACGTGATGATGACCGAGAGAGTCGTGATAATCGCCGAATCGTACTCGATCAAGATCGGGCGAACACCGACGAAGTGTATTGATAAAACCGAATGATTTAGAAAGATAGGCCGAGCCGAAACAGGAATGCATCGTAGAGTAACGTTAAATCTAAGCCGAAGTTTATTTTATTTCAAAATCATTAAAGTGAAAAGGTAAAAATACGTTCGTTCACATACCAAAAAAAAAAACATCAAAATTCTATAAGGTAAATACTATTACAGGAGCTAGCTCTCAACATGAAGCAAAACAACTCGACCACGTCTCTAGATCAAGCAGGTCTTCTAGTTAGAGTTAGAGAATAGGTCAGTCGGTGATAAATCAAACAATCAGAGCCGCTCTAATCAGAATAATTCGAAACCGTCTAATACAGGTTAATAACTCCGATGAAAATGATAACAATTCGCCACAGCGAATCCTCCGAAGAATCCGGACGAAAAATGAAAATGAAGTAGAATCGAAGAAAACGAAAAACAGATTGAATCTGAATCGATGATGATACAAGCCGAAGAAAATTATAGTCGAAGCCGAAGTACATCCTATTCCATGAAAATCACACGACGAATACTAAAATTACAAAAATCTGCCGAAGTAAATACACCGATTGCAAATTGGAAAATAATACGAATGCGGTTGTCGTGGTACAACGGCAATTCAAAAACAATCCTGAAATTCCGTAAGGCTTAAACATAAACCGTTCGTACCTGAAAGAAGAATCCCAAGCCGATATGATGAAAGCGATATGAGAATCATGAGCATAATAAAAAGAAGAAAAATAAACAAGACGGAAACGTAAACAAATTTAAATCAAAAATCCAATACTGAGAAAAATTCGAAGAAAAAAGAAAACTGCCACCACCCTCCAACAATTGAAGTAAAAAGATGACCATGGACGGAGAAACGGAGGAGACATCGAATAAGAATGCCGAAGACTCAGATTATTTTGAAGGCCAAGACGACGAAGAAGATGATCGTTTGTACATTCAGAAAAATCCGAAGACGGAATTTGAACAAAAGAAGAAACGGAAGAAGAACAAGAAGGAAAATGAAGATTCTGAAGGACTTAATCGATTCATCCTCTTCGTCCAGTTCGTCTGATTTAATCGAGTACGGAGGAGGATTTCGATATGAAAATGGCAATAAGGAAGCATAAATAAGAAGAAACGAAAGAAAAATCGAAGAAAGAACGAAATCTAAAAGTCTAAAAAAGTCTTCTAAAAAGTTCGAAGAAATCTAAGAAATCGAAGAAGAACTTCTACCAAAACTCCGACGAAGCATCGACGTCCAACGCCGCGAAAGTCCGCTACGGGTACGATGAACAAATCCGATCCAACAACAGTCGAGAAAAACGCACCACCCCTAGTCGGAAAATAATAAACTGACGAAGATACGAACACTACGATACAGTATGCAGGTTATCTAAGTAACAAACTGTAGGGTATGGGGATGTTAACCCAGAAGCCGGAAAAAAAAACAGAATCACTAAAACAGACAATATCCATATGAAAAATAACGTTAATGATGCGATGGATAAACCAATATCGCAAAGAAATCTGTCCACGGTTAAAAACTTGTTAAACGTTGCAATTTTAAAATTTTAAAAGACACCAGACGTGCCGAAACCACGCTACGCCGAGGGCTGTCAAATCAGCAATTTTTCAAAATTAGGCTTTTATCATAACGAATCGCATATTATTGGACATATTGTCATCGCATTACGTAGGGCGAAGAGAAATCAACATAATGCTATTACAAATATAAAAACTATTCCTTTATACGACGTTTTTAATCAAATCCGACATGTCGGTTTGTGAACGAACGGTATCCATATATAAACACCGAAATCGAATATTAAGGCGGAGATTATCGAAGGGTAACTCTACGTGAAATTAAAAATATTTTTGCCTTTCTTTAAACATGTGAAGCCGGAAAGCTCGTGAAACGAAAAAAATGCCCCTGCTCGTGCGGGAATTTTGCCAGCAACGGGGTGTCGCACTACAATAAAACCGGAAGAAACTACGTAACCACCATGGCCCCAAAATCAATTTGGGCAACGGCAACTCGTCTAGTTAAACCCGAAAATACCGATTTGAAAATACGCTGTTTCCATGGTGAAGGCGCGACGAAAACACACACGAAGAAGAGTCTGTGCCGCGTACAAGGGGCAGAGAAAAGATGTTCTGGATGCGGTGAAAGGTGGTCTGGAACGAACGAAAAAGAATGTCCCCCTTCCCCCTGACAGCAACGCCCCACCGCGGAAGAAATGAACCGCACATTACAGTTGAGTCTAGGTCTTTCAGAGGTTCGCCGGACCGTCGGAAGAATCCACGGTAAAGTACTTTTAGGAATAAAAATTTAATACAATCCGAAGTTTATAATAACAAAAAGTAACCGAGGTTTACCGATGGTATAGAAAATGGCTAGTATAATTAACGTAGGGTATCAAAAATTCGAATACGATTGTCCTTCTGCGGTGCTGAGTCACAGCAATCCGATGTATTCAAAAAATACGATCAACATAAATCAACGTGGAAATAATATTCTTGTAGAGGAAGGAATCGAAGGACCATTACGAAGTAATAAAATAACCGGAAATGATTGACTCGCAGGGTTAAATTCCGCAGTCTCAAAAGAAATCTGAAAACTAATCAGCCGAATGTATTTGTTGTTAGAGTTGTTTAATTTCCCGAAAGCTTTCTATATTTTAACCGAAGAAAGGAAATTTTAATTTGATAGGGAAAAAAATTTATTTATTTTAGAATATGTTTTATTTTAGATTACGAAGAAATAATACGTTTTAAACGAGTTCACGTGTTAAAACTCGACCGAATTGCTAATGAAAAGCAAAAAGAAACAATTTCCGCGAAGAAGAAAGTAAATAAAGCACGGAGAAAAGTTGTAAATGATTACCACCACGTTCAGAGCTCGAAGAAGTCGAAAATACCCCCTTAAAAAGTCACTAGGCCGAAAGAAACCCTTCGCGATGAAAACCCCGCCGAAGAAAACCTCGTCGACGAAACCAAATACCTTCCCCAAATCGACTGAGACATTTCGTGTATAAAAGAAAGATAAAACCACCCGCCTAATACCACCAAAGACGTTGAAAATGAACGAACGAACGCCAAACGTCAGATTGCGGGAAACACTAAAGCGAAGCGCGAAAGAAACGCTTTGCCCGTTTAGAAGAAGAAGAGAAACGTATGAAGTTTTACAAGAGCAAGAAGAAATTAATGCTCGACGATGCGCGATGAAAATCAATGGAAAGAAAAATACGAGACATTGATACAGCTCAACAAAATACGCCGTTGTAAAACCTACTCGATGTCTAAATTGTATAAAGTATTAGAAACACTCTACACTCCAGTACTTCAAAACGTAATATTCACGACATAAATCACAAAAAAGAATAACCAATAAAACACCATATGGTCAATGCTGTTCAAAAAGTGACGCGGCCGTTTCTCTCGACTACACATAAACGATGTACAACTAACTTTACAATGGGATAACAAGAGGAACTAACTATCACGATGACTTATACTCTAAACATTAATAATCTTACTAACGATAATGTAACACAAAGACAATTATACAAATTACTAAAGGAACATAAAACGAAACTTCAACACGAAAAAGACGGCAAAGCATCGAGAATCGAAGCAACGGCGTCAAAAGGCATTCGTTCGATGACGATGGGTTCGAGGAAAAATGACCCGAAGCAGAAGGAGAATCGAGCCGATGTAAATAAACGATTCGATCCGAAGAAAAATATCGCCAGGAAAGAAGCAAGACCTTCGATGCTGTCGTAATCTCGAGAAAAGATGGCAGCCGTAACAAACGAACTGAATTATGACGAGGCTAGGATTTGTCGCAAAAGAGAGACCGAAGGTTAATCATGCGAAGACATTATAGAAGGACGTTGCCGATGACGAAGCTGAGAGAAGAGCTGTACGCGTATTGGCAAGATAGTGCCCATGACGATCCGAAAAAGAAAAATTTTTGTAAGTGTTTCATTTTGGTTTTTGAAAAACCCCTTTTTTTTTTCCGTTTTTTTATTTTTTTATTGGAATTTTTTCGTTAAGTGTCTCCCCAAAATTCAAGGGGGTTGAAGTATCGTTTTTTCCTTTGGTAATTTTTTTAATTGTGTTGTTTTTATCGTTAAAATGAGAATGTTTGAGTAAATCTCGGTGAAAGTTTGTTCCTTTTGTTAGCATTTTAAAGGTTTTACAGTATAGGTAGCAGAGCGCAGACTTTTTTTAACGTTGAACCATAGTGGTTTAGGTTTTTTTTTTTGTGAGTTTTTTCTGAAAATACGTTGGTACGGAGTAGTGTTTTAACTTTTTCAATTTTCGTTCGGCCCCAAGAAAAAAAAATATATCTCTTGCGCCGGTATGAGATATCTCAAACGGAAAAATTTTTTTGATTTGGCAAATAGGATGTTTTATCTGATCATTCGCCAACAAAAGTATTTTTGTATTACCCATTTTTTAGTGGAAAAAAGATTTGTCATCCCAGAGGAGAGAGATGGACGTAAGGTTTTAATTTTTTCTATTTTTTAATTGTAATTAGGTTTTTGATTTACCTTCCCTTTTTTGAGTTATATCATGTTTAAAAAAAAAATATTTATTTTTTTAAACGTGAATAAAATAACTTCTAATTTCGTAACGTCATTTGGGGTTTTACATAGTAAATTTGCCGGGAGTTTCCCGACTACTAAAAATGTGTTTGTAGAAAGGGTTGACTCCAGTGGCAAAAATCAAACCCCTTCAAGTAAGAATATATTTGTGGTTGGGAAGTGAAAATTTAAAAAACAGTTGAAAAATTACTCTAACCGTGCCCCGGCGTGTTAAAGGGACAACCCTTCTTTTTAAAATTTTACTTGGGATGTGGAAATTTTGCGAAAAGGGGATTTTTTTATAAAAATGGTTTTTTTGAACGTAACCGCGCCAAAGAGAATGATCAGGGGGGGTCAATTTCCCCCCCCCCCACCCCCTTTAGTCGGGAAGGATTTTTTTTTCCAAAAAGTCAAAAAAAATATGATTTTTCTTTTAAATTTCGCCCTCGCTTCCGGGCAGTATTTTTGTAAGAACTATTTTTTTTGAAAAAACATACCCCTCGACCTAAATTTAAACAGTTAATTTGCAGAA
>JAVBJF010001206.1:0-18214 GCA_033439095.1 Pseudococcus viburni | reverse complement strand
AACTGGAAACACTATGTACTCGTGTGATTTGATTAACGAAGGTGTTAGTGTATGTGTAAATAAAGGTAATGCAACTCGTTTTAAATAATTCGAAATTTACATGTTAATCCGTTGGAACTGATTACATATTCACGATACGCGACAAAGCAACGGTGGCGGAATACATATAAACTACATCATCTCTATATGTATCGTATGTTTACCTATTAATAATATGGCAGTGTATTCGTAGTCGAGTCTCACTCCAAGGTATACTCTCGGATCGCGTGAATGTATAAAAATCTTCGCTCATGGAAAAAACGACCATTTTACGCCGCATGTATCGAATCCGGAGTGTTTAAACGAAGCAGAAATTTATTCTACATCGTAAACTATACGATTATCTAGGCTCGGATGCGAAATCCTCGTACGTGCTGATATCGAGCCGAGTGTTGGCGGCGAGGTGTTTCGTGATAAAGGTTGATTGGAATTTTTTCTGGCTGATATTGATAGAATTTCAAGTCGTGGTTTTTTTCTGCAAAATGTGTCAGATACAGAGAATTAGTTATGCGAGAAGGAGAAAAATTATGATTATTAAGCGACTTGGAAATCCTACAATCGACGAGTGAGCATTTGAGAATGCTGCAGGTAAAGGTTATCGGTGTGTGAATGATTGAAACATGCTGCGAGAATCGATTTATTGTGTCTGGTGGGATTCGAGTGGTGAATGGTATTTGCAAGTAAGAAAGTAAGGTGGATTTAGCTAAATTTTTTGAAAGGGCGGAGAATCAAGTATATGGGGGAGGGGGTCAAATTTACCAGAAAAAAATTTTTGTTGGATGTATCCGAGGGGAGCATGGGTGGAAAATGAAGTTTCGAGTAATAATTTAAGTAAACACACACCAGAATAAAAAATTACCATTCACAGAAAATATTATCTGTCGAGGGAAAATGTTAAAATTATTGAAAAAAATTTTAATGTTACAGTTTGAAAATTTTTTTAGTTTTTCCAACATTGATTCTTCAATTTTTTCAATAATTTTAAAATTTTTCCTTGAATTTTTTTCAAATTAAAAATTTTTTCAATTGAAATTTCTTAGAATTTTTTCTTAACTTTGAAGTTTTCAAAAAATTTCAACTTTGTGTTTTTAAAAATTTCTTCCTACTCGATGAATCATAAAAGAGGCTGTCTAACGATCAAGCTGGCCAAGATGAGTCAAACTTTTGACCAAGAGGTCAAGCTAGCCTTGCAGAGTCAAGCTTTTTGACTCAAAAGTTAAGCTTTTTTTCAAGAATAGAAAAAAATTCCCATTCACTCTTAATAAATAATACAGGGTGACCGAAAAGTAGTTCCCAAAAAAAAATGCTTAGCAAAAATTCCCTAATTTACTTATCCAAAAAATTTCAACTCTGGCAGCATCCTTGATCCCATTACTATTCGAACACAGGCCTCTTCAAAAATTCTCAATCAATTTTGAATTTTTTGTGAAGAATAATTTGACTTTTGCTTACAATGCTATGGCTAAACCTAGCCGAATGAAATTTAAAAATTGCGTGGAATAAAATCTAGGAATTTCTGTGGATAGGTGACGAGTTCCTCAAAATCTTGAATTGAACCCTGTTAATCTGAAAACAGTACGTTCAATTTTGAAATAAGAAGGATTGCATTTCAGCGCTTCACAAATTGAAGTCAGGTGATTTAATTCAGCATTATTGAATTAATGCTCTGGTTTAAGGGGAAAATTGCGCAATATTGAATTTTTTCGGGTTATAAATTATACAGTGATTAGAAGACGATCTATATTAGTAGAATATGACCAAAAAAAATTTACCCTATCAATAATAATTTTTTACCGAAATTTTAAATTTTTGGGGGGAAGTAATTTTCAGTCACCCTGTATTTAAATAAAAAAAGAGCTTATTGTGATTTTTTGAACCAGATTTGTTTTAAATTTTTTGTAAAGATTTTTTTGGAGGGATGGCCCCTAAAAAACTCCATAAAATCTAAATAAAAGGTCAAGTCAAGCTTTTTCTGCTCAACAAATTTTGTTAAACACTTTGAATTGGAAGAAATTTTTAAAAATAGTACCTTTATAAAATATAAATTTGAAAAAAAATCAAAGGTGGGAAAATTTTGATAAAATTTAAATTTGAACAAATTCACGGATGGAGAAATTTTAAAATTGAATACAAGTTTGAGAAAAAATTAAAATTAAAGAAATTAAATTTAAAACAGAATATACAGGTTTCACTTTAAAATCATCTTTTGACTCTGCTACATCAGATTTTAAACGAACTTTTAGGCTTCTGCCACAAAATTTTAAAAAATTTTCGGAATTTTTGACCACGTTTCATCAGGTTTTTCAATTTCAGTATCATTTTTGGTAGATCTAGATACACATGTTATTCAACAAGAATTGAAATTTGGCTCATCTGTACAAAAAAATCGGAGATTTACCTTTTTTTTTTTTTTGTAGAAAAAACATCGTAAATTTTTTGAAAATAATTGGTTGGATCGAGCTTTTTTTTATGAACAAGGCCTACCCTCGTCCGCCATTTTGAGAGAGTCAAATTTACATTTAGAATGATTTTATTGATAGTTGAATTTGCCGAGAATTATTATTGAAAATTTTGAGAAATTTGCTTTGCAGAATTGTAAAACGTTCCAGAAAACTCCCATAAAGTTATGAAATAGCGTTACAGGCACATATTGAAAAAAGGAACGTTGTCAAAAACACGATGAAAATTTTGTAAAGAACTACTGAATCGAGAAAGCCTTGAAAAAAGTTGAGATTTTCAAGTCGAAAAGTGGTATTAAGTTCAGAATTTCTTCCGAAAATAGTCGAGGAAGGTCTCACAAATTTGGTGTCTCAAATTTGTCTCCAAAATTTGGTGTCTCAAATTTATGTGTCTCAAATTTGTCTCTAAAATATGGTGTATCAAATTTGGTTTCATTTTCCATGGATCGACCTTTAGCACTTTAACTTATCAATTTTGAAAGTACAAACTTGGAAATTCTTAAATTTGAGAAAGGAAAAATAATTAGACTTGGAATTGAATTTCAAGAAAATTCAAACTTGAAAAATTTTGGAATCTATGTTTTTGAAAATTTTGAAGAAATTTTTCTTGAAAAAAAAATTTGGGCATGGAACTGAAAAAAAATAGAAGATTCAAAGTTTGACAAAATTGAACTTGAAGTCGAAAAAACTGAAAAAAAAAGAAATGAAAATATGAATTTGAAGATTTTTTGACGTAAAGTAGGAAGAAACTTCAAGAAAATTGAAACTTTGGAAAATTTAGAGAAAATTTAAACTCAATTTTTTTTTTGAAAAAATCTGAAAATTATGAAAATTTGAACTTGACGTCATGTTGATTGTTAGTATGTTCAGTCGATCACTAAACGAAAAAAAAAGTGGCTCCACCAGCTCCTCCCGCATCTGTATTTTTCTCCTTCTAAATCACACCAAACTTGCATTTTTCTTCCATCATCGTTCCTAAGTACATATAAAACACTGACCAAGCGAGGGCAGGAAATTAATTCACAAACTATTTTAACCGGCTTCACGCATCTTAAATTTTGCCATCTGAACCTTGCCACAAGTCGAGAAACAGGAATTTCGGTGTACTACCTGGTGGCGAACAATGAAACTTTCCAATGGAAATAATTAAACCAATTGTCGAGAAATTATCATACAACCTGTACTACCTACGCTGAAGAGTAAACAAAACAAAGAAAATACGCTACAAGTAAATATAATTACGTCCCCGTGCGTGCTTAGTGCTTAACCATCGACGTTTCCTTAGCACCGCGCACGCATATTCGTCGTAATTCACCCGACCAACGTCGCCTTATTCTTCGTACTTATGAAAAATTCAAATTTTTACCTACTGAACCACAGCTCGCATAACCTTTAATTTAAGTTGGCGAAATGACTACGATTTTAATGCCACTGGCGGCTAAAAATACACGCGATAAAAATTTAGCCACACCATAAGCGCAAATATACCATATTGGATACGTATGTACATAATATGTGAAAACCTTGAATGCATACGCAATAATCGACGCTCGAGTTTAAATTTTATTTCACTACCTAATCGCTAATTAACCTATTCTGAGATTTTGTATAATTAAAAATTAAACCAGAATAATTTTTCAATTTAAAGAAACTAAATGATAAAATATGAAAATTTTTCAACGTTTAATTTCTTCCAACCTACGTCAACAATGTTGACAATATATGGTATCTATTTCTAAATGTTCTAATTTTGCTAATAATTTTAATAATAAGCTCGTAGAATGACGATAATGGAGAAAAACGTTGTCTAAATCGACCTCCATTTCTGGAAACTACGTAATTTTTTGAAATTAGATCCTTATGGACAGCTTATGACGTAAGAGTCAAAAATTTTAAAGTAATTTAGCTGAATCTACATATCAGCTAAATCAGATAAGTGTTTTAAGGGGTTATGGGGGGAGTGATTCTCATCAGAAAATGACTGATAAAGTGTAGGAAAATAACTACTTTTTGCTTTTCAAAAGATTTTTGTCTTCATTTACCTGCATAAAATATCTTTATAATTTAGGAGGTTCTTTCAGTAATCACGTTATTTTTTAATTTTATATTGCACAAACCTATTTTTTTCTTATTTTTTTGCTACCGATAAATTTTGCTCTTTATTGAGGAAATTTAAAAAAATTTTGAATCCAGTGTAAAATATTTCCAAACCTTAGTTAAAACTGCTCACAACCTGTATTTTTCGTATTCGGGCTGTTTTTGCGGATTCAGTGCTATTTATTCACCCTCAAATATGATACAAAGTTCTCAATTTTTTTTCAAGTTCGAAAAATTTCAAAAATTTCTAATTTTCTCATGACTAGAACTTTTTTAAAATGTTTCCCAACTTCAAATGTTTTTTCAGTTTTGAAATTGTTCTCAAAATTTTTCCAGCTTACAAAACTTCGTTTCTTTCTAAATGCAATTATTTTTTCAAAAATGACAAATTTCTTCGTAAAAAAAGTATAAAACTTGACAAAATTTTCAAAAATACGTCCATCACCATTCTTAATGAAACCAGTTTAATTTTAGAGGAAAATACTTCCAAAAAATGTTTCTTGTACTTATCTATTTCAATTATTTTCAATTTTAAAAAGTAACTTTTTTTTGTTTTTGATCTTTCTTGTTCAAATATTACAATTTTTCTCAAGAACAACGAATCTTTCTCTAAAAAAAGAAAAAAATTTCAATTTCAATAATTTTTTCTTGAAAATTGTCCCAATTTTTTTTTTTTAAAACGATAAAAAGTACATATTTTTTCAAAAAAGTACGCATTTTAAATTGCGACATCGGTTTTTCATTTTTTTTTCGTTTTTATTCTTGTTTTCACACTGCTGAAAATATTTTTAGAACTGAAAATAATAATTTTGAGAAAGTTTTGTGGTTGGAAAAAATCAGACTAGTTTTTCTTTAGAGTGAAAAATTTCTAATCACTTTTTACTAAGATATTAGATAATGAAGTCCTTTTTTCTTTGATCTAATTTTCAAAATTGCTGATGTTGGTTCAATTAATTGAAAAATGATAATTTGTGGTAAGTACTCAAGTTGTTTTTCTTCTTATAATATTTCAAGTCTAACAAAATGTCGTTATGTCAGTGAGGTCCAAATTTTGATACAATTCCAACATCCATAACTTTTCGATATTTTTATTTATCAGATGTCATATCAAGAACAATTTGAAATTTTTCCAAATTTTATCAAGTCCAACAAAATGTTATTGTCATCATGTCAATCATCATCAAAATTCGATCATCGATCATCAAAATTTGGCACTCAGTTTTAAAGATTGACCACCCCCCCCCCCCCAGCACTGTAATAACATATCGATGTAAAAAAATTCATTATTGAAAGCTTCTGATGAAACATACCAAAGTTGAAATTTTTTGAGAAAATTCGAGCGTTGAAAAAATGTCAAAATTTGGATTTGAAAAAAATAGGGGGTAGATTAAGGAAAGGTGGGGCAGGAAGCAGCAGAGAGCAGGATTCGTCTGTGATGTAATTGAAATTTTTTTCTGCGTGATTGGTGAATTGCTGACAGTTTGGCACAAAACAGAAAGAAGTTTCAGATCTGACGGATTCTAAAAATTATACTTTTATTTAAATTTGTGGTATCCACCTTGAATGTGCTTGAGTAAATTAGACGAAAAAATTCATGATTTTTTATCATTATCTTTATTGTTCGCACCTTGCCCCATAGCATGTTGCATCCTGTCTCATCCATGGGACAGGGTGCAAAAAGAGAGAAAATTTCAAAAAATTCTGTAGGGTTGAGGTTTGTACCAAAATAATGATTTTTTCAGTCAGATGAAGAGAAAATGTTGAACTTCAATTTGTTACAAAACTCAGATGATTTGACCAATTTGAATAGATTTGACTGATTATTTGGTCTAGGGTGGTTCATCCTGCCATAGATTAAGAAAGTCACTGATAAATAGTCAGAATTACAGCACAGAAAAATCAACAAAATTCACTGATTTTCAGCGAATTTTTGTTGATTTTTTAAAGATTTTCACTGATTTTTCAGCAAATTTCATAAATTTCACTGACCTTTCAGTGAATATTCACTGATTTTTCTGTGATTTTTCTCACTAATTTGTTTTCAGTGAAAAAAATTTCACTGATTTTCAGCGAATTTTCACTGATTTTTCAAAGGTTTTCACTCACGAATTTCATCAATTTCACTGACCTTTCAGTGAATATTCTCTGATTTTGCTCATTGATTTGTTTTTAGTAAAAAAATGTTCACTGATTTTCTCCTGTGCTGCAATTCCAACTGTTTCTCAGTGATTTTCGATAATTTTCACTGATTTACAATTGAGAGAGTAGCTAAATATCAAAACCGAAAAATAACTCAATTTCAGTCACACACCCCCCCTCACCAAAAAAAAGGAAAATTCTAGAAAATAAATGATTTCTCAACAAAAGTTCTT
Organism: Pseudococcus viburni; assembly: GCA_033439095.1. Lineage (NCBI taxonomy): Eukaryota > Metazoa > Arthropoda > Insecta > Hemiptera > Pseudococcidae > Pseudococcus > Pseudococcus viburni. The sequence goes on along the minus strand of JAVBJF010001206.1, from coordinate 11,247 downwards.
CCTAAGAAAGTCACGACTGAGGTAAAATTGAATTTTTTCAACTTCGAGCATTTATTTTTTAATTTTTGGTAATGATGGAAAAAGTTAGAACTTCGACTTCACCAAGCACAGCATAATCAAAAATCAGAGACTTTCCAAAAATGAATTTTTCATCCTGAACATTGTCAGACATTCGCTCAACGAAAAAAAAAGTAGCTCCATCGGGACATGCGACATCTAAGATCGGTAATACATGGTTCGGTTTCGGCTCGCGATGGGACAAGCGACTTTGGTCGGATACTAAATGGAAATTATAACGGTATGTCGCGAGTGAGGCGAACAAACTGCAAGACTCGTTGAAGTAGAATTTAAAAGGTATAAAATTAATAGCCGTCTGCGATGGCGTGCAAAGTGCGACATTGTAATACACGGCGGCGATGTGAAAACTGCTGTTGCGGAATGCGGAGGCAGAGACGCGAGCTGTGCCAACAATAAAACCGATGGCATGGCAATCGTATTATTCGCGAAGATGTAAGAGGCGACATTCGAGGGGCCAAGAGGAGAGAATCGAAACGACGCGAAGGGATGCCTGCCACTTGAGGGCGTTGATAAAGCCGACGAAGAGCGGGGATCAATATTGCTGACGTTGCTGTGCTATCCCTGACTCAGCATGTCGCCGTCCTAGGACGAATTTCGCACCAAAAAATTGTTTCGTTTGAGGCGAATTCGTCGACTTTTTAATAAGTTTAATTACTATTTCGGGTGAATTTTTTCCTAGGGGTTTTTCGACTGGGGTGTTTTTTTGGGTACGCAGGAAAAAATGACGAGCTTTTGGAACGATGGTAAAGTCGAGCTGGGGATTCGCGAGAGGTGATGTTTTCGTAATGAGTTTTTTGTCGTCGTTTTCTCAGATGCCAAGCCACGATACGTATATTGTGCTAGATACCGACGACGAAATATATCCTCGATGTACGTATTATAAACCTGTAAGAAAAAGGTTATTGTGAATTTGCACCCGGTAAAGGGTTTTGTCGTGCTTTCCAAAGTACACGTTCGTTCGGTTACACAATTTGAACGGGCGCGACGACGAATTGAAACGTCGTCCTCTTGTACCGTAGCCCTTTCGTCGTTCCAGGCTGCCGTTGCTTTTTCATCCCTTTAGTTTTCCTGCTCTGGTATTCCTGTTTCGTTTTCACGTTGCTTTCTCATTTCCCGGCTGATAACCATTATTTCTCGTTTCAGCGCAACAAACTTCGGATTTATTACTTACTGTAAGTTGATGTTCTTTCATTACAATATACATTGTATCCGTCCAACGGCGTCTACTACAAATGGCGAAATGTCGTCGTCGTCGGTGTGTCTGTGTGTGTTAGCCTTTTTTTGCCCTTTGCTTTTTTTTTCGTTGGGTTGAAATTATACGTCTTTTTATCCCTTTATTTTTTTCCTGTGGAATTTTAACTGAACGTATCAAAGATGATATCATCATGAGCTCGGGTATGCGAATGAAATTCAAATACTTGGAGGCAGAATTGATTGAAAAAAAAATTGTAAAATGCTGGTTGAAAAAAAATTTAGATACGGTTTCAATTTCAATTTCCAAGTGTAATTTTGAGATAGAGACCTTTATAGGCGCGGTCGTAATATCACGTCGGTGATGCTCCGGTTGAAATTTCTCGTTGGAAATTCGACTCTCGGGCCCGGAATTTGTTAAAGGAGAAATTTCACTCTTGAGAGAGAAGTAATATAAATTAATAGATATTTGGCGTAGATTTTCAGCGTGCGGATAAATGTTCCTTGGTTCGTCGGAATGAATTTCGAGCTTGGCTCGAGATACGAAGTTTGTTCATTTTGTGGCGGGGTTGCCATAACGGACGACGAGGTTAATGGGTATTATTATGATAGATGGAGTATTGTTTTTCCAGATTGTGATTATACGAATGAAGGCGGAGTTAGGTGAGGGGAGTGGGGAATAGATTTTGGGGAATTATTCAGGTTTATGATTTGGATTGGTGATGTTAAGTGCAGGAATAAATTGGGGTTTGAAGATGTAGTTTTAAATTGAAAATAGAACGTTCGAAATTTTTATTTGGAGGAAAGGGACGATTTTTATTAGGGATTTTGAACTGAAAAATTCTATTGGTCGATTTATTTACTGCTTTTTTTCGGGTTGAAGATTTTGTATGTAATTGGGAAATTTTCTGTGAATAGTGGCCAAGCTTTTGCTCGTCTATCTGGAATTTTTTCTTCAAATTTTGGTGTAGAGAAAGAGATGTGTTGTCCAAGTGATACACGTACATTCAGCATATTGGAAAAAAAGTATGGAAATTCTATTTTGTTTTTAATCAGTGAGATTCTTGGCAGAAAATTTTAGTGAGAGGAGGGAGCCAATTGTTGACAGGCATTGAGATCATTTTCAATTTAAATTACGTAGATTTCAGTTCCGGAGAAATATAAGAATTGAAAGCTTGAGAAAAATTCGATGCTTCTGAAGAACTTGTAGAAGTGGAGAGAGAAGATCAACAATTGGTGCCTTTTCTTGTGATTGATAAATTGTATGTATTTTCATTCAAAAAATTGTGTTTCGGTCTAAAAATATGTAATTCTGTTATTTTTTCTGGAAAGTTTAGGAAAATTGATATTCTGAATCAAGAAAGTACTATTTCATTTTGAATCAGTGAAAATTCACTGATAAACAGTCAGAATTTCAGCATAGGAGAAATCAGCAAAATTCACTGATCTTCAGTGAATTTTCGTTGATTTTTCTGCTAATTTCATAAATTTCACAGACTTATGTGAATTTTCACTGATTTTCCAGTGATTTTTCCCACTGATTTGTTTTCAGTAAAGAAGTTCACTAATTTTCTCCTGTGCTGCAATTCTGACTGTTTCTCAGTGATTTTCGATAATTTTCACTGATTTATAAATGAGAGAGTAAAGCAGTGATGCATTCTGAGCAGGAAAATTTCAATTTTCAAACCTCCCCTCCCTTCTGCATCGATGTCAACTACAGCATATCTCTGTATCGGTTACCGAAGATGATGTTTATAGGCTTTGCGAAAGAATTTTTAGTTAAATTAAGTACAAAAAATGACGTTATTTCTTGTATACCTTGTATTTCAACAAAAAGTCATAGAAATATGGCATTTCATACTTTTTTGAGGTAATTTAATTTTACCTTTAGCTCAATTTATTTCAACATGAATATGTTATGGCTGAAGAGGACATGAATTTTCGTGCACCGAAACTTGAGACACCAGAGAAATGTCACCGAAGTCGTAAATTTCTGTGACATCAGAAGTAAAAAAATCCAGTTTCATGAGTTTTGTAAACCCAAAAATCACAAGTTAATGAAAAATGACGCGAAAATTTTTAAAAATTCAATAGTTCGTGACTTCGAATAATGAAAAAGCAGTTCATTCTAACGAAATTCCAACATAATCTAATTTAATGTATGTGATCAAACATTTCTTCACAAATCTCGTCCGAAAGAGGGGGCAGAGGGGTATTCTATCCTCCAAAAATCGAAAATTTTCATTTTTATTCGAAAGAATTAGATTTGAGATGGAAAATTTTCCAAATTGACAACACTTTTTTTTGGAAATCATCATTTTGACTGTAGAAAATGGAAAAAAATGGTACTGTGAATCGGTAAATCAGAAAACATTTTATTTCAGTCAGAATTTTTTGATTTTTTTTATCCCTGCAGTAATCTAACTTTCAATCTAGGATGAACTAGAGTTGGTTTTTCAAGTGGAGAGCTGAAAAAAAATTTCATGACCTCTCTTTCCTCCTTTTTTGTCGATTTTTAAGAATTTCTACATCGTGAAAAACTCCGGAAAATTCAGGACCTTTTTTTGAAAAATTTCAAAACTTTTGGACTCTCCTTTCAGAAATAAAAAATTTTGAATTTTGAGCATATATATGACCCCGTAGCTCTGTGGTGAGGGGTAAGGGGTTAGAAGTTTTTGGAATGATTCTACACCGATACAAACATGATTTTTGTCCAGATCGGTTCAAGTACCATCACACCAGAAAATGATCTTTTCGATTGAATTTGAAATTTTCTCGATTTTTTTCCTCAAAAGTATAATTTTCTTTCGAATAAAAATTTAATTTTTCTTTTATATTGAACGGTTTTCTCTACCTCCTCCTCCGAGGAGTCTGGTCCTGATTTCAACGAAGAATCTGTTTTTCATTATATTTTTGAAATTTATGCTTTTTTTTTGGCTTTTTTAGGTTTATTTATATATTTTAACAAACGTATTTGGTCATGAAATTGTTTATCTGTTTCACAGTCCATAACCATGTTCGTTAATTTCAAAGTATTTCCTTCCAGGTAGAATTTTCTTCAATTTTTTTGTGTGAATCTCTTCAAAAAATTGTAAAAAAAATAATAAATTTCACGTAATTTTGTTTACTCATCTTGAAGGAATTAATTATAATTTTAATTTTTTACTTGAATATTTAAAAAAATAATAATTTGATTGAAAACGGAGAAGTTCATTTTTTCTCATCTAAAAAATTTTCAAACTCGAGCTGGAATCATTTGATGAGGAAAGAGAGATGCCCTCTGAAAATTTTCAGTAAATCATCGAGCAATGATGGTGATTTTTGCAGCAAAAATTCCATCGAATACCATGTCTTAGAAATTTAATCCTAAAATTTCCGAGTATTTCATCAAATACCATCAATGTAAAATTAAAATTGGAGAAAAAATAACATTTTGTCAACAGATATTTTTTCCATAACTGAAGTAATAAAAAATGGTACCAAACATTGATCTAATAAAAACACACACGCGGATGTGTAAAACGTTCACCTACCTATAGTTTTTCATGTGCAATGCGGAAAACACAGCACAGTTACGTCGAAAGTGTCGTATACGCGTATATTGTACTCCAACTCCAGGTACGCAGCGAAGGGCGGGAGCGTATTCGACGCGCAGTCTCTGGTGCTGTTCACCCCTTGACATGTATCTGTTCGGTGCCGTCGGGGGCGCAGACGTCCCGCTGCGACCGACTTATAACCCATTCATTATAATAGTGACTTCATCCTTGCCTGTGTAACTCGGGTTGTTTATATAATTCATCAGGCTTTTATATACGTAAGGTTGTCTTCTAGGTACTTTTTTTCTCCCCCTTTCATTTTATACTTTTGATATGACGAAAGATACCTGTTAAGTCTTTCATTACTTACCTTTCTTTCACGAATCGAATTTTTTTTTCACGCTTGGGTAATCAGTATTGAAAATTTACCTCCATATGTACGTTTTATTCGGGAAGGAGGGGAGAGGGGGTCAAAAAGATGATTATGGAATTCGTTGTATGACATACGCGTGTGATCGTGAGAATCAATAAATTTCTGCGGTCTGCTGGTTCGTGAGCTCCGGTCGTTTGTATTGTTTTGATAGCCCAGGCTGGAATATCTTGGCTGGGTGGGTTTTTCTCTCCCTGCAGCATCGAGCAATTAGATTAAGCCGCGTGTAGCGAATCGAAGGAGGAATTTTTTATCTTCTTTTTTCTTCTTACTTTTTAAATAGCTTTTCGTTATCACTGCCAAAAATCTTTTTAACGGTGTTCGCTATACTTTTAGTGGAGTTTTTTGGCCACATTTTTAGATTTTTTTCTTCTTTTCTTATACTTCTCGAGTCGAGCTAAGTAGAGTTTAAATCGTGTACGAGAATTTCGTTTTTTTTTTTTTCGGTACGAAATTGTCAGCGCCAAAGATCTGTAATGGGAATTGTACAATGTATAAGAATGGTCGTAGCTCCCCCACCTCAATTTCTCGGCCCATTTTTCGAACGTGTAATATGACGATGGTGTTATTTTCCCCCTTGTTTTTCTTCAGGGTGTCTACTGGCAAGCAAAACAAGAATATAGCATGAGTGAATTTCAGTTTAGTGGCATGAAAACAGAAAAATATCTTGAATTTTGATAATTTTACTACGAAAAACAAGAATTTTTGATATTTTTGCTCTTAAATTTTTCAATCGAAGGGTTCTCAGGGCACATCAAAATGAAAACACGCGAAATGTATTCCCAACTTAAAACATTATACCCCTTGATCAACAGAAGATCGACCCTACCAAACAACTGTAGCTCTGTAGCTTGCTCCTGTATAAGGGATTACTACAAAACTCGTGTATTTATGCTTCACCTGTATTGAAGAACATATCTCAAATAAATTTCAAGAAATTGGAAGTCATTAAAAACAAGATAACAAGAATCATATCTAACGCCCCATGGTACATAAGGAACACACAAATACACCGCGAACTGGGCCTAGAAAGCTTTAAAGCTTTTGTAGGAACTATGTTAGCAAAATACATAACATCATTACAAAACATACAAATGTTCCAGCCACTCATAAAATGAGGGTAATTACAGCGTATCAAAAAGAACCCCCCCCCCCCCCCCCTAGATTAGCAGGGTGTCCATTCTCTGGAAAACCGGAAAAACCGAGAAAAGTCAGGGAATTTTGGAATTTTCTCTGGAATTCTTCGAAAATCCCAAAAAAGGATAAATCATTTAGAAAGTGTTTCTTTGCTTATTTTATTCTAAATTTTTCAAAAAATTTCGCCCTCGCTCCGCTCGGGCCAAATTATTTTATCTTATATCTGATTTTTTTATTCATGATTTTTTGTTGATCATAATGTACAATAAATTTGATATTTAAAACGCATGTCTTTGTCCATCACTTTTTCTTTCTACACAATTTATTCAAAAATTGAAATTTCAAGTTTTTTGGAAACTTTTTGATGAGCTGTGATGAGAAAATGTTGAAAAAAAGGGAAGGGAATGGAATAAAATAGAATTAGAATTTATTGATCATGTTTTGGAAAACATGAATGAGAAAAAAATAGTGAATTTTTATCTTTTAAAGATTTTTTTTGCCAAAATTTTCGCCCTCGCTTTGCTCGGGCTCAACACGATTTTTATATTTCCATAAAATGATTTATATTTCACCTCATTTACTTTTTTATTTATTGGTACAAAGTACAAACTAAATTTTTTTCGGAAATTGTGTAAATTTATAAATTTGAGGCATGTGTTTTTCTTTGGGGGGGGGGGGGGGTGTGAAGAAATTTTTGAATTTTTAGCCCGGAAAATCCGAATTTTCAAATTTTTGTGGTGAGGGGGAGTTGGATGGGTTCTAAAATTTTCAGAATTGAATTTGAATCTTTTTTTTTAGCCCAAAGAGGAGCATCTAAAAATTTCGTAAAAATTTCCTTGTGATTTTGAAAAAAAATTTGATGTATTTTGTATCATTCTTATGCAAAATTTGGAATGTAAGTATACATCACGTGAAAAATTACCCCCTTCCCCCTCCCCGGGTTCACGAATATCATATTTAAAAGGTCTGGAAAAATTCGAAAAATTAGTATGGAAAACCTGAAAAAGTCAGGGAAACTGATTCCTGAGATATAGTGGACTCCCTGATTAGTTGTAAATAAAAAATAACCTAATTCCTAAATTTTAAGCCGTTAAATTTATAAGTTTTTAAAACTTTTTCCTACCCCTAAATACCTATCTTGATGTAAACCTCCATTATTCAATATTGATAAATCGCATAAAGTCGCTGCGATGATAAAATGAAACTTTCTTTCTCTTAAATATCATTATTCTACGTTTTCAGTCACTCACAATTCTGATTTTTCTGTCTGAAATTACCACTGTGGTTGCCTTTATGTTCGACTCCCTTCTTTAGGAAATTCAATTCTGATTAGCCTTTGCCACCATACTTCACTTTCGGATACATTCTATAACATGTTATGATTGGATGAGGTGAAATTCTTCAACTTTGTTAAAATTAGATCAATTTTGTGCTTACTTACCTAAAACTTTTCCAGATTAATTTTGGATAGTAAAATGTCTATGCACAGCTCTTTTTTGTGAGTGTTTGATATTACAATTTTCAAACATTTTTGCTCTTGCTTTGCTGGGACCAAATTATTTTTCCTTCTGATGTTCTGAATTTTGATGAATTTATATGGATAAAAATGCCATGAAACTGATTTTAAATGTCTATCTTTTGTATTTAAAATTTCTCCTTCTCTTCATTCTTGTTGAATAATTTTAATTTTTTGTCTTGTAGTTACTTTCAACCGGTATTATCGTAGATATATTTTTAATGAGCCAACTGTCTGAAGCCGATCCATAAAGTCGTGGTATGCATTTTTTGCCTAACTCGATGGTAGTTGAAGGGCGATTAGCTTTCAAAAATAATCATTTTGAAAATCAATGTCCGTTGAACTTTTTCAATCCATGCCCCTTCAATTATCAAGTTAGGTAAAATATGCCTACGCTAACTTCGAAGAAAATATCACTCAGCTAAAAATTGGCGTCGGAGATTTGGTGAAGGTTGTTTACAGCGGACAGTGAGGCTCAATTTCTTCATCAACCTTCTCTTATTTTCACCTAAAAAATTTCTAATCTCTTTAGGAAATTTCCATCCCTACCCAACCCACAGTTGCAACCAAACATATACACCTTTTCTTACCTACAAACTTATACAATACGTCCAAATATCCTAGCAGAAGGAAATCGATCGCCCCAAATTGTACCATTTTGATTCGTCGAACGCCAAAATTACTCCTCAAGAAATTCATTATTTACACTACGTATCGAACAAATTGTTTAATTTCCCTTAGCATTCGGCGACGATCAACCGACGAATACGCGGGGGAGAGGGGGAGCCAAACCGTATCTCCGGCTTTTCGTGGATTTCACTCGTACACACCATCGATGTGGGCCCGAATTGGGAAAATTCCTTATTCTCGTGCCTCTGCCTACCTACAGTATGTATTCCCAGTAGCCTGAGCGAATTTCCTTCTAATTCACCATTTTCCATTCACTTCGCATCGTCGGGCTCGGTGGCGAAACCGAGAGCGCGATAAATACCAACGCATTAATCAATAAAAGCCGCAATACAAGCCGGCGTACGTACTCCGTATTACATCCCTGCTCTACCCTGCTGTTCCCTTATTTCGCCATCGTGCACATATTAAACGCACCGGCTCGACGTACGCCAGCCCGAATGTTATATAGGTACCTACTCTGTACGTCTGCGGTACCTTGCGACCATACGCTTTATTAAAACCCGAGCCGAGACCCGAAACAGAAAGAAAAATCGACCCACACACGTTGAATCTAAGAAACATGAGAATTCAATTATAAAAACTACGATACTGCGAAATTGGAAAAAAGCCTGCCGAAAAATATCGTGTGCGAAAGGACAAAAAGTAAATGCGAACAACGCAACGGCCTAGCGATGGAAAAAACACACAGCACCGTCGCCGGAAAGGAAACCAACGCACCGACACAAAAAGCTCCCGACCAAATGACCGAATCCATTGTTTTTATTAGACCTGGACGTGGCGGCGGCCAAGTCCATTGTCCGATGCTCGCTCCGAGCGCGAAAAAAAAATCAATCGTACCGAGCTTTTTCGTTTTTCATTCCACTTTATGTAACACAAACCGTGTTCAACATAGAAATTCTAACTAAAATTCACCTTCCACAACTTCACCTCGCCCCAAACAATTTACCTGCCCTTCCATCGTTTTTATACCCAAGACCAGCGAACGCTGCTGTCTGTTGACGTAATCGATGAACGACTACATCAAATGTAATTACACCGGTCTCTTTTTTCTATTTCTTTTTTTCCATCGGTAGCTAAAGGTACATTTTACCGCGTGTTTCGTGAAAGGGGAAAAAACAGGAAAAAAATTACACAGTAGAATTTTCAGACTTCATTAATATAATGAAAAGGGCTGTCTTCGTTTCGGACTCGCATGAAACAGGCGATTCGAGTAATTTTCACATTCGCTCGATTAAAGTGAAAAGCTCGAGCCGAATACGGAAACGAAATGTCTACTGAAACTGGAAAATGTGAAATCATCTATTTTCATGCAATTTTATGCAATTTTTCTTGATCAAAGTTTGCTCAAAGAGATCCCTCCTGCACTGAAACAACTAAATGGAACTGTGTCCCTATAAAATAAGGCACTGAGTACCGTAAAACATGGGAATCGCCTATTAGAATTGAAATGATGAACTCCAACCATTCTTATGATGTTCGAGAACGTGATTTTGAAATTTTTTGTCTTGGTAGGTTGCAAAAATGACACTTCGAAAATTTGAAAGTCCTGGACCCCCTCATCTCCCTCCTCCTCGAAGAAAAGTTCAAAAATGCAAAAATTTGACTAAAAAAATTTTCTTGGCTGGTAACCAACTCATAATCACTATTGGAAATTTTAATCGTTTTTTTCAATGATTCCAAAATGTTTTGAAGTTTTCCACTTCGATCAGTTTTTGGCCATTCAAGTTGATTTTCTTCAAAAATTGAAAAAAATTGAAAAATAATTCTCGAATTACAATTTTAAAATTGGTGTGATTTTTTTAAATGTTTGAATTTAAATTTTTTATAACTTATCAAAGATTGATGATTGGGAAGAGAGGGAGGGGGGCAGTGCAAACCGATTATTCGTTGGAAACATGGAGAAAATTCTCCATATTCCTTCAAAATCCAATTTGCTTGGAATATTATAAAAATTCTTCACTTACAAAAAAAAGTGAATTTTCATAGAAATGATTGAAAACTACCTAAAATCGGTAAAAGTTTTGAAATAACCCAAATTTTGAAAACTTCCATAAGCTGTTGAAAATGTGAGAAATATTTTGTAAAATTTGTCAACATGAAGTAAATAGGTAGCGTTCAAATATTTGTTTTTTAAAAGCATTCAAAAATTTATAAAACATCAATGAAATTGTTTTTCAATACCTATCTCGAAGGTTTTTCAAAATGAGATGAAAATTGTATGAAATGAGAGAAAAGCAGTTAAATTTTAATGAAAATCCTGTAAAAGAAATATGTCAACCTAAATATAGAACCACTTTTAGGGGTCATTTTTGAGTTGAGGTTCTCCCTTGATTCTATTCCTTCTGAAAGGCCCAAAATCAGAGTCAACTCAAAAACCAAATTTTTGACCCCTAAGAGTGGTTTCTACATATATCCAGGCTCACATATGAAAATACAATTCTATTGGAAATGTTTACATTTTTCTGTACGCAACTTTCCCCTCCCCCTCCCCTACTCAAAATATCATGAAGTGTTAGAAAATTTATTGAATTTGCAAGAAAAATGATTGAAAAAAATGGACTCTATAGATATTTTATACATTCCAACTAATTTTGATCACATTTTGAGTGATTTTGATGAAAGTACGAAATTTTTCTAGAAATTTAGAATAACGTTTTGAGTAAATTCAA
>JAVBJF010001205.1:0-18223 GCA_033439095.1 Pseudococcus viburni | reverse complement strand
ATTCTCACTTTGCATGCATTTTTACTGAAAATTTTCATTTCTTGAAAATACAGTATGATACAGAAGTTTTGTTCATTTGAAACACTTCTCAGTATCTCAGAACTGAAAAGATATATTAAGACGGTTCAAAAGACTATGTGTTCTTGGCGACGCGATGAGGACATTGAAGATCGATAATCACACTTTTTTTGTGGTGAGGGGAATTGGGTGGATTAAAAAATTTTAAGAATTGAATTTGAATCTTTTTTTTGGCCCGAAGAGAAGCGTCTAAAGATCTCGTAAAAAGTATCTAGTGATTTTGAAAATAAAATCGTTTGACCCCATGCATTTTGTATCATTCTTATGCAAAATTTGGGATGCAAGTAGTAAGTACATCACGTGAAAAATTATCCCCTCCTCACCCTGGTTCACGAATATCATGTGTAAAAAGTCTGGAAAAATTCGAAAAATTAGGAAACCCTGGAAAAGGCGGGGAAAATCATTACTGAATTGTAAACACCCTGATTTGTTATCAAAACATGTGTTCTTGCTTCTCGCTTTAATTTATTTTAAATTTTCGTAATGAATTTATTGTAATTATTAAAAGGCATACATTTGCTCCAGGCACACAGATGTATCGATTTGGGGGGGGGGGGGCTTAGAAAAATCATGGAAAAAGTCATTCCAAAAGGTCAGGATAAGTCGGTTTTTTTGCTCAACAAATTTTGTTAGACAGATGGATTTGTATTTCGAATATTTTATACTGTAATTATTTAAGGATATTTCATTCTCTGTTTTACAAATAAGCATGCCCGAAATCCCCCATTCAATCATCATTTATCACCGATGGCTGATAAATGATCCCAATCCCATTGAAATTACCAAAATCGATGTTCAGAAATCTGTGGAAATCTTTCAAAATCTTTATGCTTTGAAACCGAAATATTTCACACTTTCAGGCATCATAGCAGGTCACTTTTGTAGGGTGTTTATCACTTTTTTCGACTTTTGTCACTAAAAGTCACTTTTTTCATCCAAAGGTCACTAAAAGTCACTTTTTTCCTCCCAGTCACTTTTTTTCGCATTTTTAAGCAAAAATTCAAATTTTTACGTAAAAATTGCTATATTTTTCAAATTTTTTGAAAAAAAAATTAAAAGTTAATAATGATTTTTTTTTAAATTTCCCCCAAAAAAACTGTAAAAAAATTCCCCGAAAAAATCGAATTTTTGGTTACTTTTGGTTACTTTTTGGTTACTTTTGGTTACTTTTTGGTTACTTCTGGTTACTTTTTGGTTACTTTTTGGTCACTTTTTGGTCAAAAAAAGTCACTTAAAGTCACGTTTCTTTGATCTTTCGCTATGGTGGCTGCACCTTTTTTTTTTTTCATATTTGTCGAATAATCATTTTATGATTTTTCTGAATTCATATTTCAAGGTATAATTCGGGGTGGGGGGGGGGGGTGATGGACACAGCGAATTATCGCCCATTTCCGACCGAAATTAATTTTTCCGATCTTTTGGTCTCAAATTACAATTATTTCCATTCTCTTAAGACTACGAAAACGATGAAATTTTCATTCTTGTTCGGTTCTGGTTCTCAGAATTTTTGGTTCTTTGTTTTTTTGCTCTTTCTTTGTTCTCAAATTTCGTTCCTATTCTCGTTCTTCAAAAATTTCTGTTCTCGCTGTTGATCTTCATTTTATGTTTTTGTATATATTTGTATTTTATTACTAAACTCGTTTCGTTTGGTTGTTTAATTTCAGTTCTGGAGTCAAAACAAAAAAAAAATTTGAGAAAAGGAACTTTTAAATAAAAATTACAAATTAGATGTAAAATTGCATTCAAGCTTGAACACCTCAAAATTGGTTATTATTATAGTTTTGTTCTTCGTTCTTCCGTTTTTTAACCCTCTCGAAGTTCGTTCTCGTTCTTATTCTTTAAATTTTTTGTTCTTTTTGGTTTTTCGTCCTTTGTTATTTGTGGTTCTCGCATCCCTGCATTTTTTTTGACGTCAAACCAAAATTTTTCAAAAAATGTCATTCACATTACTTTTGATTGAAAACTATCCGACTTCTTGTCTACTTTTTCCAACTCGGAATTTTTTTCATAGCCATACAGTGGAGAAAGCTGTCTCCCACTCTCCCTCCCTCTTTCCAATTGAAATTAGTGTGAACACTGAACGCCTGAAAATGAAGTTTTTTTTTAATAATTTGTGAGATTGTAACCTGTCATAAGAAAAAGTGTATTAGGTTAAAAAAATGAAAATCGAGATTTTGATGGTTTCTGATGGTTCTTGACGTGTAGAATCCTGTGGTGATGTTGAAAACGTTCGCGAGCGATTCATTTCGTTGTTAATGGACGGTCAATTTTTAGGAGAGGTAGAGAAATTGACCAAAAAATTTGATTTTCTAGTGTGTTAGAGGGTATGTCACGTAGCATCTGTGTACCAATTTTCAGCTCAATTCGGTCACTTTTTTATGAGTTATTGCAATTTTCACGATTTTGGAGATGGAAAAATCAACTCATTTTTCAAAAATGGATAACTTTTTTCAGAAAAATGCTGAGTTTTGGGGGGGGGGGGGGGTGAGGAATGAAAAACTGAATCACAGACCGAACGAATAGTGGAAAATTCCATTCTTATACCACTTTCTAACATTTCAGAGATGGAAAAATCAACTCATTTTTCCATAACATTTTCCTGCTTTTCCGTTCCCTTCTTTTTACTAAAAAAATTGCCCTTGGGCGCTTATAAAAAAAGGTATAAAAAAATAATACAGATTGGAGACCTATTATACGTCATTCTACTCCATTTGACAGTGCAAAAAAATTCGATTTTCCAAAATTTTCCTACCTACGTTTTTACTCCAAAAATTGCACCAGGACGCTTATAAAGGAGGTACCTATAAAAAGGCAATACGGATTGTGCACCTAGTATATAGTACAGTCGCATTATGTAAAAAAAGAAGTTCCGCTCGATCGGAATGTTAAAAGCAATTTGATGATTGATCCTTAATCTAGACTGTATAATGAACAAAATTTAGCTTGGGTGCCATTTTTTAACCCCCTCCCCTCCCCGAGGGATCCACCCCCCTATTCTTAAAATCGTTCTAACTCCTAATGATTTCATCCGATTTCGATTTTTTATTCGACTCCTAATTAGTAGTTAAAAGGGTTTGCACATTTTTTGTTATTACAAAAATTCGAAAAAAAAACCCATAACCGGATCGTCAAATTTCCCCCCAAAAACCAGTCATAAATTATGTTTCAAATTTTCATTTTTCGCCATTTTACATAAAAAATAAACGAAATACAATGAAACTTGTTATAATAAAAAGTTGTTGAGAATGGTAAAATGAGTGAGTATATGTAAGGTGTTTTTTCAAAAACTGCCCCCCCTCCCCTAAGAGTCCACCCTCCTTTCAAAAATCTTGTAACTCTGGCACATCTTATCCTGATTCCAATTCTTTAAATTTCAAATTGTGGCCGAAAAGGGGAAAAAAAAAAAAACAAAAACGGGTTCGGCATTTTTTGTCATTATTAAAATTTCGAAAACTGATCTTCCGAGTTGTCAACTTTCAAATAACGGTCCAAAAAAGTTTTTCGCAATTTTCATTATAGGTGGGGGAGGAGGTTTTTTTGGGAGATATGAAAATCTGATTTTTAGAGAGTGCACAGAGAAATCCGTTAATGTATAGCTGAAGTGAAATCTCACTTTCAGTCAGCCCTTTATCGCCCAAAAATTGAAGATTTCTAGAAAAAAATTATTTCAAATGATTTTCCTGACCAAACGTATCTTTCTAAAAAAGTACGACCTGCGACGAATTTTTTTCTGTTTCAGAGCTGACAAAATACAGCGTAACAAATGTGCACAACCCCCTGTAAGGGGACGCGACCCCGAAGACGACGACGATTTACTTTAGATCAAAGTCTATCAAATCTGAGCATTATTTTATTGATTTGGGAACAATAGAAGAAGTCACAGATATTGTGAACTTACTGAGTACCTGCTACCGACCTACTAACCTACAGTATATAGTTAATGCCCAAAAAACGGAAAGTTTTCTCGGAACCTAAACAATTATCATTGGGATGCAGTAAAACAAAATAGTATGGGAAAAGTGATGAATACTGTGTTCTGTAGCATTGAGAAAATCATTTTTTTTCCAAATTGAAAATTTCCTCGTTAAAAGTTTGTATCCTGAAAAGTTTTTTTTTGTTTTTTTTTCATTTTTGGTCCCATTTTTTTAAAATATACCTTGTCGCTTTTTCTATTTCTTCATTTTATTTGTTCAGAAAACAAAAAAAAAAAAAAAAACAAAAAAACCCTTTTTGTCATTTAAACCGATGGATTTTGGACGTTCAAATTTCTCACGCTTTTGCGTGTTGAATGATTTAGATGCTGTACTGATTTTGAATGGATCGACGAAATTTTGGGGATTAAAGTTGGAATTTCCCCTAAGCTCTCCATCAATTACAAAGAAAAACACATCTAAAAGTTCAAACTTTCAAGGCAAATAATCACCATTTTCATCACTTATCTCATATTTCACCTTCTTTTTGTTCTTTACTCAAAAAAAGAAGGGTAATGTATAGATTCAAGAACGTGGAACTTCATTTTTGGAAGTGCATGTGATTTTTACTGAGTAGGCAGAGTAGGGTTGAATTTGAAACTTTTTTTTCTCGGTACCAAAAATAAAAAAAATAAATGCTCAGAGTTGGGTAGAAATTATGATCCATAGGTAAATAAATATTACAAAAAAAAAACTCATCGGTCGTTAATTTTTTTTAGGATAGTACTTTTGTCGAGCAATCATTTGAAAGAAGTTATTTCTAGGGAATCCCAATTTTTTGGCGATTCAAAGGCTGACTGAAATGAATTTCACATCAAGCCTATACATGACGGATTCTCTGTGCACTCTCTAAAAAAATCGATTTATCATCTACCCACCCCCCCACCTTTAATGAAAAGTGCCGAAAAACGTTTTGACCGTTATTGAAGTTGACACTCGGAAGAGTAAGTTTTCGAAATTTTAATAATAACAAAAAAAGCGCGAACACTTCGGCCACAATTTGAAATTTAAAGAATTGGGAATACAGATAAAATGTGCCAGAGTTACAAGGATTTTTGAAACGGGGGTGGACTTGAAGGGGAGGTGGATGTGTGAAGTAATTCGTTTTATAGTTCCTTAGTAATTTGTAAATGCGTGTGCTTACGTGATCGTTATAAGATGAGTCAGTTAGAGTTAAGTCATCGGTGCATGTTAGTTCCTCAGTTAGTCATTGTGAAGTAGTTGTTACAGTATGTATGTGTAGTCGCAGTAGACAGCACGTTCACCTTCGTGAACAGCTGAACATAGTTAGTTTAGTGTTATTCTTTTTGTGAAGTATTCGTGATATACGTTTGAGTACCTGAGTAAGGTTTTCTGTATTTATCATGGCAGCAGAGCGTTTGAGGACGATTATCCGGCCAGTAATTAGCTGGAGAGTGTCTATTACTCAACCTCGAACGCCACGCGAAGTTCCGAAGTAATAAGTTTGTTAATCATAAGTACGTAACGATTTCGTCTGTGCTCAAAATAAAGTCCGATGTTTTACAATTAAAAGTAAAATCGAAGTGTACCTGTAAATAAGTGCAATAATACGTAAGTGTACAATAGAAGACTTTATTTCGATTAACTTAACTATAAACAGTACTATCCGATGCTAATTAATAAGTAAAAACTACTGCCGATGGCAAAATTTACAAAAATTTAATATTTCGATGTTTTCTAATAATGCAATCAATATAGCAATCAGCGATGACGTAATAGCGATGATTGTGGTGAAAATAAGCCGACGCCATTGTAAACAAACAACATTGCATCAGACCACGCTGTTTGGTCAAGTTTGTCTTGTTCAAGTATGAAATTCTCGTACTCGAAGAAATATAGAAGTTTTTTCTTGTTATTTTTGAGCATTTTTTCAAGTGTTTTGTGATTTTCGTGTTATTTAAACGTACTTTGAACTTCCGAAGGTTTTTTTTTTTTTTTAAGAAAAGCCTCAACGAATAGTAATTATTTTTTAGTCAAATTCCACCACCCGATATTTCTCGGAATCGGCGAAATGGACACCGTCAAAAAGTGGACCTAAGCTAACCAATTCCTGGAAAATAATATAAATTTTATAAACATTTCGATGAAAAATCCGATGGATATTTTTAAACCCCTTATGGGGGTACGTGCGATAATTCATAACGTAAAATGCAGAGTATAAAGTTGATCGTGATATTATAAATCTAGGAACCTATTCTAAGTGGTAAATGCCAGTGTTTTGATCGTTATTTGTTTCGGACTGACATTAGATTTAAAAAGCCTAAAATGCATGGGTGAGCTAGATAGTACTCGATTATAGACAGTGACAATCCGAGTACCAACATCATAACATTACGATGTATTAAGATAGCCGAAGTAATAAAACGCACTTGATTTCATCCCAAGTTTGCCATCTTTTCCGATCGAAATTTATATTAATTACTTGTAGAAGAATAGAAATAATATCGACGGGAGTTATTCAAAACCTATGGGTCTCCCCTATAGGCACTTAATTCATGCCGAAGTAGCCGCCGGACTAGACGAGTTGTTAATAACAATGGCATGATCGTCAGCTTTTCTTTATTAAAGTACGTCGTATTGAAAATCTAAACAGAACGATACCAAGGTCCACTACGTCTATTTTCGAACAAGGATATATCATGTTTTTACGATTGAAGATTACTATCTAGTTCGCAAGCAGTTTGTGACGTGAGGGTTTCATGTGCCGTTCCTGACTCCTGTCTTCCGATCGAACTGGCGTAGTGAATAGCAGGGTGCCGTTCCTGCAGACGTCATACGCTGCAGACACCAGATAGTCTAGCGCCTAAGAATGGTCTGTACTTGCCAATGGCGAGCTCCTAAATATCGACGACAATCTGACAAGATACTAAAGCGATGTGTGTTTACCGATGAATATAAATAAGAAAATAAATACAATTCACGAAGATAAAATTTAAAAGTGATAGTCAGAAGATGTCAGATAGACGATCCCGACGTTGATGACGAGCGAGATAGTCGAGACAATCGACGACCGCGCACTCGATCAGATTCGGGCGAACACCGACAGTGTACCTGATTAATCCGAATGATTTGGAACGATTACGCCGATCCGAACAGGAATTGCATCGTAGAGTAGGTAAATTTCAAAAGCCGAAGTTTATTTTATTTCAAAATTTAAAAGCGAAAAAGAAAAAATACGTTCGTTCACATACCAAACAAAAATTTATAAGATATACTATACAGGACGCTAGCCTTCAACATGAGCAAACCAACTCGAAACAGTCTTCTAGATCAAGAAGTCGTTCTAGCTAAGAGTAGAGAATAGGTCAGTCGGTAGGTAATAATTCAACAATCAAGCCGTCTATAATCAGAATAATTCGAAAAACGTCAATACAGGTAATACTCTGAGAAAATGATATATTCGCAAAGCGAATCATCCGAAGAATCGATGAAAATGAAAATGAATTGTATCAGTAAAAGAAATGAAAAACAAATTGAATACGAATCGTATGAAGAACAAGCCGAAGAAAATTGTAGTCGAAGCCGATAGAATCCAATTCCAGTCAATGCTACGCCGACGCATACTATTAATTACGCGATGAAATCTAAACTTGCAAAACCTTACGAAGGAAAGAAACAATAATACACGATGCCAAATTCACAACAACTGACGATTGCGATTGTGTGTCACAACCTGGAAATTCAAACTAATCTGAAATCCGAAGCTTAAACATAAACCATTTGTATTGAAAAGAAGAATACAGGCGACGAGAAAGCGTATGGAGACAGGATAACAATAAAAAGAAGAAAAAAAAACAGAAGAAACGTAAACAAACCACACAAAATCGAAGTACTGAGAAAAATTCGAAGAAAAAAAGAAAAATGCCACCACACCCCTCAAACAACGAAGGAAAAAGATGACCATGACGGAAGACGGAGGAGACTCGAATAAAAATGCCGAAGATTCAGATTATTTTGAAGGTCCCCGACGAACGGAAGAAGACGATCGCTTTGTACATTCAGAAAAATCTATGAAGACGAGTTGAGTAAAGAAAAGAAACAGAAGAAGAACAAGAAGAAAACGAAGACTCAGGAAGATCCGATTCATCCTCTTGCCAGTGTCTGATCTCAGAGTACGGAGAGGATTTCCGGAGGAAATGGCAATAAGAAGCGTAAACGCAAGAAATCGAAGAAAAATTCGAAGAAATACTTAAAAAGTCTAAAGCGTAAGAAATCCAAGAAATCGAGAAATCTACAACAAACTCTGCCGAAGATCTACGTCACGCCGAAGTTCCACTACGGGGACCGATGAACAGATCCGATTCAAAAATTTCGAAAGCCACCCCTAGTCGGAAAATATTAAAAATGACGAAGAATGACCACTACGCGTATATGGTGATCTATGCTAGCGTATCTAGTGAAACTTTTCAGGGTATGGGATTAACCCAGAGGCCGAAAAGATTACTACGACCGACAACATTCATTTCGAAAAATACGTTAATGAATGCGGACTATGGGACAAACAATATATGAAGAAATCGTCATTGTAAAACGTTTAAACGTGCGATTTAAAAATTCTAAAAGACTAACCAGACGTGCTGAAAAACCAACGCTACGCCGAGGGCTGGTCAAACAGCAGTAATTTTTTCACAATAGGCTTTATATAGGAATCGATTAGTGACTATTTCCAATCGCATACGTAGAGCTAGATTCAACATCACGCAATTACTAATAAAAATATTCCTTTATACGATGTTTTTAATCAAATCGACATCGGAGGTGAAGGAAGGTATACATATATAAACACCGGAAAGCGACATAAGGCGGAGATTATTGAACGCGTAACTATACGCGAACTTAAAAATAGTTTGCTTAAACAGGAAGCGAAGCCCACGTGACACGTACATGCGCCAGCTCGAGCAACTTTCGCCCACCAAGGGGAAATAATAACCGACGAAACCCGCTCTGCACGCCCCCCAAAATTCGGGCAAAAACGGCTACCGCGGTCTTGTGAACCCGAATACGAGAAATACGATGTTTCCATTGCGAAGGACCCGAACCATACGAAGAAAGACTGTGGTAATAAGGGCAGAAACGATGTTATGGGGGGAGAAAGGGACATGAACGAAGAAAATGCCCCTTTCCCCCCGATCAGCAACCGCCCACGCGGAAGAAACGAAAGCAGTGAGTATAGATCTTTCCGAGGTGTAGACCGTTGGAAGACCTACGGAAACGTACTTTTAGAAATAATAAGTTCAATAATAATTCGAAGTTTTACAATAACAAAAGTAACGAGGGTACCGAGGTAATAGAAACGGTCGTAATAATAATGTAGGGTATCAAAATTCGAATCCAGCTGTTCCTTGCGGGACCGATGCCACAGCAATTTCCGATGTATCAAAATTTACGATCAACAACCTCAACGAGGGAACAATAAACTCTGTAGAGAAATCGACGACCATCCGACGAAATAATAATCGACATGACGGACTCCAGGGTAAATCTCAGAGCTCAAAAGAAATCGAAAATTAATTAAGCCGAAGTATTTTGTTAGAAGATGCTTATTTTCGAAAGTTTTTCTATTATCTTAACCGAAGAAATTTTAGTTTGCTAGGGAAGCTTTTTATTTATTTAGAATGCGTTCATTTTTGATTTCGAAGAAAAATACGGTTTAATGAAGTTCCCGTTAAAACCCAGAACCGAAATTGCTAATCGAAAAGCAAAAGAATTTCCAGCGACAGAATAAGTAAACAAAGCAAGAAACGTTGTGTAATGGATTTACACACGTTCAGAGCTCAAAAAGTCGAAATCCCCCTAAAAAGTCACGCCGAAGAAACCCTCGCGATGAAATCCCCGCCGAAGAAAAACCGCGCCGACGAAACCAACTTACCCCCCTAAATCGAACTGAGCATTCGTTAAAAGAAAGAGAAAAACACCACCGCCATCGAAAAATCCGAAAAACGAGCGAGACGAACGTATAATCTCAAATTGCTGAAAAACTACGACGTATCAACGAACAAAGGCAAAAGTTAGAGAGGTAAGAACGTAAAATTTTAAGAGAAGAGCAAGAACTCTATGCCAGACGACGCGCTATCGAGACGCAAAGTAACGAAAATTAAAGAAGCGAATTAGCTCAACACCAAGTGTAAAAATTGCTCGATGAAGTGGAAGAATTGAAAGCGGCAGTCGATACAACGATCGAACATTACACCGGATTCGCCCACGTTCAGAAGAACTGCGACTAGCGCCACCAAAGATGCAGACGTCTACGGTGAAAATAGACAAAGATAAGCAAGAAACCCCCTCCACCTCCGAAGACGATACCGCCCAACAGACGGAACTTACGTTACGTACGAGTATATGGCGTGGAACGTAGAAAAACAAATTGACAACGGATGAGACGGGATTATTCCGAAAAGAACGTATACCATATTTTGTAAAATAATCCAATTAAAACCCAAACGCATTGCCCGCATAACGTCGTTGAGCAAGAAACACATGCCACTCCACCAACCGCTAAATCAAAAGAAATTTACGAAAAAAAGTACACTCGAACCAGCGAACTTTTATAGAGACCGAACAACAACAAGTTACAACGGCCAGTCACGCAGATTCGTACCATCGATATCACCGACGATGAATACGGAACAGAACACGATAAGTACGATTGATCATTAAACGAGCGATTCAACCGATGGATTAGGCGGAAAAATGGATAAATAATACACCTGATACTCGTTCCAACTCAGGCAACAAACGGAAAAAGATAAAATCACCATCGCCGAAACCCAACAGGAACGGTGCTAAGAAAATCAGCGAAGGTAAAAGTCCGAAGCTAAAAACCAAAGTCGAGAAGAAACCGGTGAAAAGCTACGTCAAAAAGATTCGAAAAACGTTTAAAAAGGAGGCGCAAGTTAAGAACAACCGATGTTAAAAAGATTAAAATCCTTGCCGATGATCCGAAGAAAAGTGCCGACGCTTCGAATAAAGTTGCCGATGTTAAACATAAGAAGCCAGAAAAACAACGACAATATATTTAACACAGAAGCACGAAAACAAGTACGCTACAGGCCTCGAAAATGAAATGTACAACAAGTGGGAAACGTCACGCGAATTACACGCACACCAGCACGATCCTTGCGTATAAACGTTCAGAGTAGGGCCCTAAAAGAAAGGAAAACAATGAAACCAGCGCCGACTCCACAAACGACGGTACAGTAGGAAGATGGGACGAAGAAGTGCGACTCCAATGCGAGTCAAAACTTTACGTACATGCAACGACGCAGTCCTTCTGAGTCTAACTCGTCGACGAACATTTAATAAGACCACGAAACCCTCGCTCTCGTTTTTCCAATCGCGAATTGCAGTAGTAACGAAGACAATTGAGGTGGATCAAAGGATATCCGAATCGATTACAATATCGAAGAGTAGTGCTGCGTTACTGCCGATGCTGCGGTTGGATGCGACTTAACTGGTCAGAAGTAATTTTTAAGGCGGACTTGGCGCACTTACTCATTGTAAAGATAGTATACATATAACTGTAGCGAAGGATGTCTCACGAAACAACGAAGGTATAAATACTGATTCAAATTTTGAAAGCAACCGTTACTGGTAATATTTCAAGCCGTAAGTTTCTTGTGATAACTCTGAAATAGAAAACGTCTTAGAGTTCGGATATAATTGATAACTTATATCGTACAGAAGATTCATAGATCAAGGTCATACCGTAGTTGTTTTGAAAATACATGCGCGCAAAGTTTTGGAAGAAATTCTAAACAAAATTATTTGGAAAAGGCAAATCATAATCAAACCGTTTTGGGTATTTTATTATCCGAAGTGATTCAAAATTAGAGAAGGGTTTGGTTACTAAAAATAGAAATAAGACGTATAAACGAAGCCGTTCACATTCTCCTGTAGGACCTATCCAACCTCTCCCCTCCCTCTCCTAAGAAACAAAGAAAAACCTAATCCGGAAGAAACGAAAATGGAAGTGGACTCGAAGAACCAAACCACTCTAGACGAAATCGAAGCAAAAAGGTATTTCAAATGGGAACAAGACTCCGAGGGACATCGATAAAAGAGAGTGATTGATAAAATTCAGACAGACTACGAAATACCGTTTAGAGTACAAATTCATCCAACGATGGGGAGCGAATATCAGATGGCCGATGATGACGGAACGAAGATTTTAGTGCATTTCGAAGGAATGTATGAAATGGCATTGTACGATTAAATCACAGTCTACGAGAAAATGGGTTCATCTCAAAGCGCACAGTAAACCTTTTTAAAAGACCGTACCGCTAAATCGGAAACTTATCGAAGAATGACAACACGTGCACATTGCCAACATGAGAAAATTACCATTTAAAAGAAAGAAGAACTCGAGCAAAACGTCCATTTCAACCACCATTCGGATATCATGGTCCAATTACATCCAAAATCATTTACACAACGGCTACAGATGGATAATCACCTTTATCGATGATTACAGCAAGAGATGGCAATGGAACCTATGTAAACGCACACAGTAAATCCGAAGCACTATTGCTTTCAAAAACTTCCTTGAAGAAATTAAAAACAAAACCGATGGAGATGAAAATGACTGTACGAGTTTTCGATCAGACAACGAGGCGAATACATTTCAAAAACCCTGTTCACAAGAATTTTCTGAAAAGTAAAGGCATAAAAAATCAAAATCAGCACCTCGGACAATCAACACAAGGAACAGCCGAAAGATTCAATCAGACGATCATGGCCAGAGTCTCGAGCTATGCGTTGGATTCTGGATGTACCATTATCGTTCTGGAATATCGCACTCAGTTGCAGCAATACACGTATACACAGAAACACCTCACGCTGGAATTGGATTCAAATATCCACTAAAACAAGTATTCCCAGTACGTAAATTTACGATTGACGCAAACTCCACAAGCTTTGGATGCATTGTATTTAGAAACGATTTGTAAAGAATTTCACCTGTTGCGCCAAAGGAATTATGGCATTTTAGTCGGATACACACCAACCGGTACAAAATTTTATACTCAAATCGAAGAACAATTTATCAAAACGAAACACGCAAGACCAAAAGGAATCAAAGAGTGTATAAACCTTATCCCGGAATTACCGAAGTATGAAAATGAAATCTCTTATGAAAGAAAAAAGATTGTGTTCTGGAATTTGATCACATTCTACCGACTGAGATGAAATATAGAGAAAAATACACGATACACCGATTTTTGTTATTAAAAGATGATTCCGAAGATGAACAGCAACCGACGACATCTAGTGCCCAGAACCAACACCGAAAGAAACGAGGTTAGACCTGCAAACCGGAAACCTTCATCATCTCAAAAAGACGAAGGGAGAAAAATCAAAAATTGCCGGAAGATATTGAACTGAACAAAACTTTGTTAAGCCGCAAGAAGATTACCCCTCGATTAAAAACGCGATTGCATATAAAACGACATTTCGAAGCAGAATTAGAACGAGTAGCGCCTATGCGATGTTAACTGACAGCAGCGATGACCTGGAAGTTTACGCACTTATCGTGTGGTTTAGCAGGCGACCCAATCTAAGTAGAACAGGTCTGGCGGGACCAGATCGTGTGAATACTGGGGAGAACGTAGCGGACGAATTAGCTCACTACGAACGACACGAATCATACCTTTTGTAAACCGTCCACCCTCCCGAAGAAAAATCCAGTAATTATAGACTCCAGTGTTTTATGAAGACCAAAATTGAACATGCGGAAGATTGAATAGTGAAAGAGCGGAGAGAATTGTAGCGCGTGGATTTAAAGACCCTAGGAGGTACTCCCTAGCGGAAATTTATTCACAGTGTCAAGAATTACCACCATTCGAGTATCATTCAGCAATAATTAACACAATTAATTGGACGTATACCACCTCGATGTGAAAACAGCATTTTTGCATGGAGACTCACAGATATAAGTACATGGAATTCCGAAGTATATGAAAGTCGATATTCAAACCAGAAAGTTAAAAGTGTTAATTCTCAAGAAAGCGATTTATGGATTAAAACAAAGTCCGAAGCGCGGAATGCTCATTCAATAGAATATAATGTAAAAATTGGATTCGACAAAGCTATCAAAAGATCTGGATTCTACTGGCTTTCGGAAGAAAAAACATTCAAGCATTTCTCAGACTTTATCGTAGACGATATCTAGTCGCTGGAAACAATGTAAGAATAATGGACAGAATTACGAATTTAATTATAGACGAACTGGAAATTGTAAAATTTAGAGAACGAAAGAAATTTGTAGGACCCCTAAGTCATTCGTAAACGAAAAAGTAAAACATCTATATCTTACATCAGAAAAATTATACCATTGAAATTTTAAAAAGATTCGACATGCTCGACTGCAATAATCATATCGATTCCGATGGCATCATCAAAACGAAATGCCATAAGGAACGCTGATGACACGCTACTTTTGCTGAATTGAGCCCGAAGATCGAAAAGAAAAGAAAATGGTGTAAGAGCATCGAAAAAGAAGAAACAATACCGAAGAAGCCCCCTTCCCCCTACAAGGAAGCGATAGGCAGTTCTGAGTACTAGCAAAACGGAACCAGACCAGGAATCACTTACGCAGTTCATATGTCTCAGAGAAAACAAGTAAATCCCTCTCGTTACGATTGGGAGTGCGAAAAAGAGTTTTTTCGATACTTGGTTGGAACCAGAATATGGACTTACGTCACACAGGACATTGCCGGATGAGTTATAATAAGCATACGCTGACTGAGTTATGGAGAGTGTCCGGATAACCAGAAATCACCACTGGTTTACAGTAATTAAACTGGTCAATGACGTAGTGCTTGTCGTCCAGCAAACGAAAGGAACGTATCTAACGTCGAGTCGCGAAGCAGAGCTAAGTAGCTTTGAATGACAGCTTTTGCAAGAAAAACATTGCAATAACGCTTATCTACTGTTCGGCGCGATACCAACAAAAATACGAACCCTTTCATCTGTAGGAGGACAACCTCCGCTTCGTTCAATTACGGAAAAACCTGGTGTCCTTCCTTAAGTCACATCCCTGATAATTACACCCATTCCACATCCTAAATTTGTCATAAACGAACGTGCGATCATTCATTGGGTCAGCTCTTCTGAGCAAGACGCCCGATATTCTCACGAACAACCTCTAACCAGGGACCTTTTAACATCTCCGAGGTAGATTAGTCCAAGAAAATAACTGAATGAAATAACAGTAACCGACGATATCATTATATTTCGAAGTTGCATTTTTATTTACAAAGTTTTTTTTCATTATTTTTTTCTTTAGGTCCAAGAGATTTAAAAAGAACTCTTGACGCGAGGCGACCTGCGTCACGTGCTGCCGAAGTTATAAAGTGACCTGCAGCTGAAATTCACCGTATTTATAAAAAAGGTATGTTCGAAACGAAAACTCCCGAGGCTCAACTGAAGGAAAAAAGAAAAGCGGCTCGACGGAGGGAGTACAGGGAACTGACGGCAAATTGTATCGGAGAATCGAAAGAACAGAGTACAAGGCATTGTTCGATGACGGATGGGTCTTCGAGAATGGAACGAAGAGAAGAGAATCGAGCCGATGTAAATCTAACGATTGATCCGAAGAAAATTTCGCAGGATTGAAGCAAGGACTCGATGTTGTTCGGTAATCTTGTCGAAAGAATGGAAGCTGAAACCAAACGAGTCTGAACTACGACGAAGCCAGGGACTTGTCGCAAGAACGAAACCGAAGAAATCATGCGAAGATATTATAGAAGACGTGCGATGGGACCGAAGGAGAGAGGAAGAGCTTTTACGAGTATTAGAAGACAGCGCCGGATGGACGATTCGAAGAAGTGATTTATTTGTAAGTGTTTATTTGGTTCGAACCCACTTTCATTTTTTCCTATTTGTTATTTGTTATTGTGAATCTTATAGTTACGGGTTTACACTCAAAATTCAGAGGGAGTGTTGAAGTATTCGTTTTTATGTTCCTTTAGTAATTGGTATAATTGTCGGTGTGTTACGTATCGTTTCTAAGATGATCATGTTTAGAGTTAAGTCATCTGTGAAGAGTTAGTTCCTCAGTTCGTCATTGTGAAAGTAGTTGGACAGTATGTTCATGTGTAGTCGAGAGGACGCACGTCACTTTTGGCAACAGTTTGAACCATAGTTTCAGCGTTTTAGTTTCTTCTTTTTTGAGTTATTTCGGAATATACGTTTGAGTACCTGAGTAAGTGGTTTTGTCTATTAATTTATCAGGGGGAAAGTTTTTGAAAAAACACCTTAAATTATACGCACTCATTTACCTTTAAACAACTTTTATTATAACAGTTTATCATTGCTATTTAGTTTATTTTTGATGTAAATGCGAGAAAAAATGAAATTTGAACATAATTTAGATGTTTTTGGAAAGTTGACGATCCGGTAGGGTTTTTTTCGAAATTTTGGTAATAACACAAACAAATGTGCCGAACCCTTTTAATATAATTAGAGTCGAAAAAAATCGAAATCGGATGAAATCATTCGGAGTTAGAACGATTTTAAGAATAGGGGGGTGGATCCTCGGGAGGGGAGGGGGTTAAAAAAATGGCACCCAAGCTAAATTTGTTTATTATACAGTCTAGATTAGGGATCAATCATCAGATTGCTTTTAACATTCCGATCGAGCGGAATTCACTATGCGACTGTACTAATATGCCATTCTGCTCCATTTTACAGCGTTTTCCCGCCAAAAAAAATCGAAATTGAAAAAAATGTATTTTTAGGTAAATTTTTGTTTTTTGGTTAGAAACACTGATTTGAGAGAAAAAATGAAAAAAATATGATAATTCAATTAAATTCCATTTGCTACCTATTAAACATACCAAGAATCGCCCACTTTCATACTCTCATTCCAAATCAGTGAAAAATCAGTGATGAACAGTCAGAATTTTCAGCGATTTTTCACTGATTATTCAAAGAATTTCACAGATTCTTCAGTGAATTTCATAAATATTACTGGGGTTTCAGTGAATTTTCACTGATTTCCAGTAATTCTTTTTCACTGACTTGCTTTCAGTGAAAAATTTGTCACTGATTTATTACTGTGCTGCAATTCTGACTGTTTTTCAGTGATTTTTAATAAATTTCACTGATTCAAAAATGAGAAAGTAAGCTACTTTTTCTTATAATAGGTCACCTTTTTTAAAATGGAGGAATCTTCCAAAATATTTCATGTGCAAATGCTGCCTACCTACTCTCTCAATTATAAATCAGTGAAAATTACCGAAAATCACTGAGAAACAGTCAGAATTGCAACACAGGAAAAAATCAGTGAAAATTTTTTCACTGAAAACAAATCAGTGAAAATTCACTGAAAACTCAGTGATATTTATGAAATTCACTGAAAAATCAGTGAAATTCTTTGAATAGGTAATCAGTGAAAAATCACTGAAAATCAGTTAATTTCACTGATTTTTCCTGTGCTGCAATGCTGACTGTTTATCAGTGATTTTTCACTGATTCGAAATGAGAGAGTAGTTCAAAATTCCTTTTCAAAACCATTCGTAGTTGATTTCACCTTTCGGTCGATTAATCCGTCTCTTTATCATTCTCGTTTACGCCGATCGAGATAAACGAACACGATGCTAATGAAATTACGTAATTTTTCTGTTCCAGATTGTAGGCAATACCGATATACATAAAAAGATGGTCGTCGATGTGTGAAATCAGCGGAGCTCAACAGAGGTTACCCCGACGTTCGAATGCGATGAATTCGACGACAACGTTCGAGAATTTTAATTTCCTTTTTTTTCATTTTTCTCTTTTATTTTGATTTTTTTCGTTTAAAAAAAGAATTTTTTTCAAGTTTTCTACGCACTAGCTGGATCTCCGAAAAATGCTCTTTCCGTCTTGTATGTAACGTATACAATATCTTTTCTCTAATATTTTCTTTTTATTTTTGATTTTCTTTTCTTACGGTACTTTTGGTAACTAAACGTGCGTCGACGATGGCCGCGACGTGGCGTGAAGAGCGTACCGCGTACGCCGGTCTGCGTGACGCTGGCGTGGCGGCTACCGAGCAGAGTTCATAATATAAACATAATAAATTCAGTTTAACCGACCTATTCTTCTGTCCCCCTCCCCCCTCCCTGTAAGTCAACGTGTATATCTACTTTGTGAAAGGAAGCAGCGCTTGAGCCTAT
>JAVBJF010001204.1:0-18289 GCA_033439095.1 Pseudococcus viburni | reverse complement strand
ACAATTGATTTGACATGATCAAGCCAATAAAAATACGGTTTTCGAATATACATCCATTGTTAAAATCCATGCGTGCTTACGAACGGTCAAATTTCTTGCATGAATCGTTCTGAGCAGATACACATGATTAAATGATTCAGATCTGGTCATGGCTGAAAAATTTTCCCTGGAATGATAGGTTTCATTTTGTATGAAATTCATTTTTATTTCATCAAGATGAAATCCATTATATTAAAATCGTCTTGTGAAGTTGTGAAACGGGGTTTCCAATTAATCGCCTTAGTAGTACAGTCTTTTTAGCTAAAAACTAGCCCATATCCCCAGAAAATTGGCAGAAAAGGAAATATGTATTCCAACATTCCCGAACTTCCCTAAAATCGGCGAGTATTTTGCCCCCCCCCCTTTGGGGAGAGTGAGGGATTCAAATTCTGGGGTTTCACCCATCACTTTCGAAATTACGCTCACTTACAAAAAAAAAAATTGGGAAAAAAATTGTATAAGATTAAAAAACGAATCATTTTGTTACCTATTTACAATTTTTCCCTAGGACGTTACGAGGGAGCTGGGGCCTTAAAAAAAACCCACAACAAACAATTACCAAAAATTGGGTTAATCGATAGAGACGATTCTTTTGCATAGTACATAGCTACATACATACATCCTATTAATAAGTATGTAGAATAAGAAACATGTATAACCGACCCCTCATCTCAAAAGGGGCTCATCGATTTTAGGGAATTTCGGGCATGCTCAAATACATACCTACTGGGCTGATTTACCAAACTTGCTCTTTCAACTATTTTTTGGGAGCCAAAACCTGAAATGACAGTACAATTGAGGAAATGACCCCTCCGCATTAACAAGTTGTTCTAAAAAGAACTGCTCAACTCACAGAGCACTGGTTCCAACACCAGGCACAATTTTATATCACTTAAATAGAAATTCTCCATCGTCTTTTCCAATGCCATCAGTTTGGAGATTATTTTTCCCAAATTTATCGGTTTTCGTCAGTGGATTTTTTTAGTCAAACAAATAATTGTCTTCTTCATGTTGATAAGGAACTTCACCATTTAAGAATTGAGTCATTGTAATTCGAGATTTCGGATTATTTTTTTTTTTACGAATTTTGTCAAGAGCGACGTTGACTTCTCTAGGGACGATATAATTTTGCAATCCCGAACCTCCTTTCTTGAAAATGTTCTCTTGCTTTACATCATTGATAATATTTTTGTCAGAATTCACAACCGAATTAAAAATAGTATTTTCCTTTTCTTTTTCATCACCATCAAGAGCCTCTGCTCCATTCATTTTTCCAGAAGAAAAAGAAATGAAGGGGAGATCGGAGATATTTTTAGTCAAATGTTCTCGATTTCGTTGAGGAACTGTAGTCGTCGGAGCACCATTTCCATACACCTGTGAACAAAAATCAGCATAACAACGAGCTTATAATGTTTTATTTTGTGAGATATCTATTTCATTTGAGGGTATTTATCTACTTACCAGAAGGGAAAAAAGAACCCCACAAATGAAATTCGAATTCAGCGTAAAAGACATGATTGGATATAATAAAATGAATATTTCGTCAACTCGTTTATGTTAGGTATTCATTTACCTATATAGAAGACTTTTCATGACGGTACATCAAATCATCAAAACAATGTTTCAATTGCCAACTAATGTCAAAAAAGACATTAACAATATGAATAATTTTTTTGTCGTTCAACAATGCGCATAATACGGCGCAATGACTGAGGTAAACGTAATCTTTTTCGGCATAAGCCTCGAAATGAAAAATGAGATAGGTAAATGATCCGAAAAATGAAATTTCCATTCGCAAAAAAGCAATAAAATATCGAGAATGACAGTAAGTTGACAGAATCATGACTTTTCTAATTGATCGTCGAAAGAGTGTGGTAGACCAATTGCGCACAGCCGTCAACAATTCATGGCTCAATTGTACACCAAAAAGATACCGACTAGGTGCTTACTTACTAGATTCCCAATTGTGCCCCAAGCTCTGCAAAAATGGGGAAAAAGTCAAAAAAACAGTGGTTTTCAAACATGGCAGTGAAAATATTCAGTCAAAACGTGACAAAGTACTTACATAATTAAAACGTGTTAAATAACGAAATAACACAATTGAAAAAAAATAAATGTGAGCCTGAATGCTAAAACCATCCTTAGGGTTCAAAAACTGGGTTTTGAGTTGACACTGCTTTTGGGCTCTTCAGAGGAGTAGAATTAGTGAGGAATCTCCAACAATTTAAATTTAGCTAATAATTTTTAGAGGGCATATAGAAATAACCCTAATGGATATTAGAATAACCCTGAAGTATTGTGATGAAAATTACAAATTTCCGAAGAAATTTTCGTTTTTTTTTTGTTATGTAATACTTTTATCTACAGTGTCTGAAGTGAGGAAAGCATTAGCTTGATGAAAGTTTAAAAATTACGCGAAATATTAA
Organism: Pseudococcus viburni; assembly: GCA_033439095.1. NCBI lineage: Eukaryota > Metazoa > Arthropoda > Insecta > Hemiptera > Pseudococcidae > Pseudococcus > Pseudococcus viburni. The sequence goes on along the minus strand of JAVBJF010001204.1, from coordinate 15,824 downwards.
GGGCTGAAAAGGAGGTCAGATGAGCTAGAAAACTGAAATTCGTATGTGTTAGTTACATCATAATAAGGTTTCTTTTATCTAGGTCATTTATTTACTGAGGTATTTAGACATCAGGGAGCACCGAGACACCAGCCAGAGTATTGCAGCTGAATGATTCGGCTTAAGCTTTCGGCTTAAACTTATGACCTTGAAACATTCGGCTTTAGCTTTTGGCTTTCAGCTTAATTGAATCTATCGGCTAGCTTTCGGCTAGCTTTTAGCTTTTCAAATTCCAAAATCGATATACCCCTCTATTGACATTAGAATTTCACACAGAATTCAAAAATATACCTAAAATTTGTGTTCCGGCAAAACCTTCAAAAGTTATTTAGATTTTAAAGAAAAAAAATTTAATATCAAAACACACAAATTTTTTGGCTTACAGCAGGGAAAAAATCAACAACACTGAATTTTTTTGCGATTTTTTTTTTTTTACAAATACAAACAAAATTAGTAAAATCATATTTTTTTAAAACAACTTTCTAATTATTTTTTTGGCGTAATTATCAATCATCAATGAAAAATTAAAATTAAAAAAAAAAGCCAAAAGCTAGCCGATTTATTCGGCTTATGACTGAAAAAGCCGTTACAGCATAGAGCTTAAAGCTAGCTTTTAGCTATCAATTTTCACTCAAAATACGGCTAGCTTTCGGCTTAAGCTTTCAGCTTTCGGCTAGCTGCAATACTCTGAGTCACCAGCAGAAATACATTTTAATGGTCATCATTTTTTGAATTAAATATGTATACTTACTTACCTTAATATCTTTTTCTTTTTTTCAAAAATTTAAATAATTTGTTCAGTTTTTTCCCCTTAGATACCTATTTATAATAATTTAATTTTTTTATGCAAATTCAGGTTGCCAAATTCATGTGGTAACTCGAAAAAAAATAATTTTAGGATTTTTAAAAATTTTTCCTTTTTTTTCCTTTTTTGAAATTTCCTTCATTTGTTTTCACGTTTTATGACATGTAATAAATTTTTTTGAAATAAACTACTTATCCCATCTCATTCTACATACTTTCAAGTATCAGAATCCGTGAAAAAGTCAAAATTCATTTTTTCTTCGCTAAGCCCTATTCTCTCGGAGCGGGTCACATATTTTAGTTTTTTTCAAAACATACTTAACCTAATTTTTTCAAATAATTATAAAATATATTTTGGACATTTTTACATGATGTCTTGATTTAAAAATATTATGTTACACAAAATGTTACAAAAAGTCAAAAACGTTCAACTCTAACAAAAATTTTACTGCATCAATGGAACGCAAAAATGTACAAAAAGTCTAACAGAATGTTAATAGGTACCTATATCAACGATCACCCAAATTTTTTCCAAGTTTTATGATGTCTAACAAAATGTCATCAAGTCTACGGAACACAAAAACGTTACAAAATAAATGTCAAAGCATTTTAATATGCGATCGATAATTCAATTTTTTTAAAGTTGACATAATGTCATTCTCTTGATCTAAAACATTTGTTATCTACGCCCCGGCAACCATAAGACATATCCATGTCAAAAATTAACAATAAATCGTTATGAAATGACTAAAATATTTTTTGTTCTTTCTGCGGATGGAATTTCTACCCACATTTCTGAGGGAAATGAAATGGATCAATTAGATGTAGGTACCTACTTAATGGTTGTCTACAATCTATAATATTACAGGCTAATGTACTTAATTAAAACAGTAGTAGCAGTGGCGTACCGAAGGCATTCCCCAGGGGGGGGGTGAAAATCCCAACTCAAATTCTTAAAAATCCCAACTATAAACCAGCTATTATTAACACAAAATTGCCCATTTGTCCTCAATAAAGCAAGGTATTCATCTAGATTGAAACGAGAGTAAAAAATTTCAAAATAATTATAATTTAATTTGAAAAATTTTGTATTTCAACGTGAATATGAGAAAAATTAATTTGGTCCGAGCGAAGCGAGGGCGAAAATGTTTGAAAACTTCCAACTCAAAGTGCAATAAAATCGTGTTTTTGATTAACAAACTTGAATAAAAAACTGGCCACTTTTACTTTAAAACTATTTAAGAATAAATAGGGCGAGCGCAGCGAGGCCAAAGCTTTTGAAAAATTGGTTTTCAAACGTCAAAAATAAGTTCTATGGAGAAAACATATACCTAATGAATATTAGTTGTAATAATTTTGAGGAAAAATACGAAAAAATGACTTCTCTAGGATTTGAATTATGAAAAAGGAAAAGTAAGTATGAAAATCAGGCCGAGCGTAGCGAGGCGAAAATTAAAAAAAAAATTTAAATTTGGGAGGTGATTTCACGGATGGATCGAATTTCTAAAAAGGGTCGTTTTCCACTAAAATTCATTTCGAGGACTTAGAATGAGGTTTCTCGATACCCCTGATTTCAATTTTTAAGTTTAAAATTTTCCAACTTGATTTATCAAGTAGGTACATACAATGACGTCGGAAGCTTTTTTCGGAGGGTGGAAAGTGAGTACAAAGACTTGGAACAACAGAAAGATTTTCAAGAGAGGAAACTTTTTTTTGCATTATTGACTGAAATAATTCATATAATTGTAATTTTGTTAATGCCCGAGCGAAGCGAGGGCGAAAATTTGAAAAAAAATTGTGTGTTTAATGGCCAAAAAAGGTCTTTTTCATCAGTTGGGAAAATTACAATTTTCCCAACTAATGTGTTGAAATGTTCAATTTTCCCAACTCACGAGCAAAAAATTCCGTTAGGGGAGGGAAGTTCCCCCCATCGGTACGTCCCTGAGTAGTAGGTATCTCTGTAGATCTGGGTGGATATCAGAGATGTGGAAACGGAACGGAAACGTTTTCAAAAAACGTTCGGAAACACCAAATATAGATAAACGGAAACGTTTCCAAGAAACGGAACCATAAAATTGAGGAGAAACGGAAACAAGAAACGGAAACAGAAACGGAAACGGACAAAAACGCGTTTCCGTGTTTTTTAAAATCAATTTTTCTGTTTTTTTTGGCTTCTATCATCATAATATTTAATTTTCTGTAAGGTGTTATTTTCAACGTTAGAGTTGACCATGAAATTTTTGTGGCGATTAGAACATATCATGTAGGAAAAGAACTGATTGAATTTTGAAGTCGATCCTTGCATTGAAAGTTGATCTTTCAAAGTTTAAAAATCATGTCAAGACCCATAAGCGTACCCAGAAATTGTGAAAGGGTGGGGCTCAGATTTCGAGAAAAAATGGGGGGGGGGGGGTCAAAATTCAATGAAGAAATGAAGTAAACTGCTATTTTAGTGGAGCCGGAGTAGTTAGGGTATTTTCAGTAGGCAAATAATACATACCTAGAGACCTACATATTTGGGCAAAAAAAATTTGAAAAATGACGAGATTTTATAATTTTTTTAGTGGAAATTACTGATTTTTTCTGAAAAATGGGACATTGACAGAGAAAATAGTAATTTTTGACCAAAAAATCGGTGAAAAATCAATTATTTCATTGATTAAATAAATCAGAATTTCAGAAAATTCAATATTTACTCAAATTAAGTATAGATAGGTACCTACTTATTAAAATACTGCCTGAGCAAAAAGAGGGAGAATTAAAAAAAAAATTCATACTTGTCTTCTCTTTGACATTTTTATGATAAAAATATCTCCTTGCCGAGCTTAAGGGAGGACTCGGGACCTCTGAGCCCCCTCCCTGGGTACGCGCGTATGAAGTAACCTGAGTAGATCAGTTCGAAATTTTTGCAGTTGTAGGTGTAGATCATGTCAGAGAAGAGCTGATTAGTTTTTGGTGTAATTCTGATCTGTGCATAGGAAGCTGAGCTTTGGGAGCTAAGGGAGCTTTACAGCTGATTTTTGGACATTTCTCTCTAACCCGATAACTAATGTTGGAGTTGACATGAAATTTTTATGGTGATTAAAAGAAATGAAGAAGAGCTTGTTGAATTTTAAAATTTAAAGTCGATTTGTGCTTTGAAAGTTGTGCTTTTCAAGTTCAAAAATGAATAGAAGGAAGTCCGCTTTGTGACACGTGTCTGATTAATTTTTTTTTAAATTTTACCATGATTTATTCGAATAATTGTCAATTTTTTTCAAAATTCAAATCACCCTGGTCGATCTCTTAAAAAATTGATGGAAACGCGTTTCTGCAACCGGAACCGGAAACGGAAACACTTGTTTGGAAACAGAAACGTTGCCAAGAAACGGTAACATTGTATCAAGAAACGGAAACGGGAACGGGAACAGAAACGGGAACTTTTTTTCGCGTTTCCACAACTCCGGTGGAAAGTGGAAAATCACTGCTCGCAAGAAGTTTGCAATTTTAAAATCAGTGCGGTGCCTAATTATAGCATACTTAACTAGGTAGGTAGTCGGAATTTCTTTGATGACCAATTAATTCATATTAATGGGACGGGAGCGCGCCTGGGCTTTACCCGAAAGGGACCCATCAAAAAGGTATAATTTGATGGACAATGACGTCACATAACTTTCAAAACAACATACATATAAAATCAACTACCACCAGGAAAAAAATGAATTTGACATTATAGAAGGGGGGGGGGAATTAAAAAAATTCTCAATTTTTGTAGGTACCTTTACCTAAATACATAAATATTTTCCAATTTTTAAAACTCAGAACGCAAAATTTTCCAAATCCTTTTCGGGACGTCTTCGGGAGCTGTTCGGCAATTTCCGTGATATCCGGATATTATTCGGATATTTGGATGTTTATCCAAATAGTATTTGGTATTTGGATATCCGGATATTTGTTGAACACTACTTGCACCCTCGCCTCTCCAGCCTTCTGTTCTCTGATCCTTAACCTTAACCACTCATCCACACCCTATGGTTAATAAAAAGGGTGTTGAAAGCCAATATTATGCTTTTCTTGTAGTTTCCACTATCCAGGGTTGTTCTAGTATGTATAAAATACTTATTTTCTGTTCATGTGAGTTTTAGATATAAATATAACGTAAAATAACCATATAACATGTAGAATAACATAAAATAACACAAAATAACTCAAATTGATACTACAATAACATGTTATTTTACATGTTTTCGTTATTCTACACGAATAGAATAATGTAGAATAACTTCATTATACCTCATTTGTTATTTTACACCATCTACCCGTAAATATTTACTGTAAAATAGAAAGCATTTATTCTATGAAAGAACCCTGCTCTGGACTTGGAAAATTTTTGATGATTTTAAAAACTTATGGTAATTTACCTTAAGGTAATTCAGGAACCAATGGTGTTCTAAAAAACCAATGGTACTTCAAAAAAAAACAATGGTACCTCAAAAAAAACCAATGGTACATCAAAAAACCAATGGTATTTCATAAAAAACCAAAAGTATTGTAAAAAAACATATGGTATTTTTAACATAAGGTCAAAAACCATTAGTACCTAAAAAAAAAAACTAATTGTAATACATGAAAAACCATACATATTCTAAAAAAACGAATAGTATTTTCATAAACCAATGGTCTTTTTCCACATGGGATATCCATGATGATCTCGTAAATAACTTGAAGAACAATTGCAATGAAATTGAATGTATTGTTTGATTATATTCATAAAAAGGCCAAGGAGGTATGAAACCTAGCAACATAATAAGCCTAATATTAATCGATAATCTTTCTGCAGATTTTCTAGTGCCATAGAGTGAGCGTGGCTCCAAACCAATAGAAAAAAAAATAGTTGGTAACAAATAATAAATGATCTTAGTTCAAACAATTACATCAAAATGATTTTCTGACTCAACTGCAGTAACTGTGACACTCCTCAGTCTACTGCAAAGCGATATACAGTATATCATGCTCAAATGATCTATTCCTACAGGGAGAATTGGGAAAAATTTGTTGGTACTTTTGTAGTGTGAAAATTCCTCACGTTGAATTCACACTTCCTCCGCATAGTTGCCGATTTCGCACATGGTTCATCATTGTATCAGAACCAAATTTTTCAATACCATCGAGACTTGTCTCATAACAGTAGGATATTTTCACCCCATGCAAGTTATTTAAACAGGAATTCCCCATTAAGCGGCGCATAAAAATGCTTAAGATCAAGTGTAGAAAACTTCCTCTCATTATTGATGACATAATTTTTCTTCTCAAATAAAAAATCACCATCTTCATCATCATTATGAGCTTGATGTTTTCTGTGATGATAACGATCATGAACTCGTTTTCTTTTAAAATGTCTGTCCACGTCATTTATATCTCTTGAGTTTATCTGGATTTTAAATTCCGGATTATGTTTTTCGAAAGCAGCTCGCTTTTTTACATTATCAGCACTGTCTTCATCAAAATACACAATCGCCACAGAAACTTCATTTTCTTCTGTCTTTGTCGTACTATCAATATCTTTAGCAAGTGCTGGTTTGTTTATCAATCCAGAAGCTGGTATAATCGAGGGCAGTTCCGAGACATCGTTTGCCAAGTGTTGTTGAAGAATCGCAGTTGTCGGAGCTCCATTTCCATAGACCTGTGGAAAAAAATTAAGATTTAGTATAAAATTTACGTTTTGGTTGAGATCTAGGTACATACCTATTTCGGAGAACAGATACTTACCAAAAAGGAAAAAAGAATCTCACAAAAGAGAAACGAACTTGATTTGATAGTCATTATTGAGTAATTAAATGAAAACTTTGCTGACTCGCATTCATATTCTGTTATATCAAAGATTTTTCATGACGGCACATCAAATGATGAAAAGCAATGTTTCATTATCAAAGTCAAACAAAAACATCAACAATATGAATAATTTTTTTTTAATGATACCCAGGTAGGTATTATACAGCGCGATGACTGCATTATTCTTAATGATTTTCGGCGTGCGTTCCAAAAGAAAAAAAAAAAAAAAAAACAATTCCATCTGAAAAAAAGTAATAAAACGTCAACAGCTATGAGTATGAATCCTCATTACCATTACATAGGTATTAGCAATTAACAAAATCATGATTTTTGAAATTGATCGACGTTAGGGTAACTTCTATTGGGCTTGACGTTGAATAGGAACCAACTTACGCAAGTGCACCTAAGTGATTAGGTACTAGTTTCATTTACTCAATTTTAGATTTACATTGTAATTCAGTGTAGGGGTCAAGATCAAATACATAGATATGTATGAAGTTTCAGCGCAGATGAAGCATTTCCAATTTTGAAAAAATGTCATCGTTAATTTTTTCATTTCATAGCATGAAAAATTCCATGAGAAAATTTTTGGACTGGTTGGTCATTTTAAAATATGTACATAATTATCCAACGGAAAAAGTACAGGTGAATGAATACTTGAAAAATCTAGAAGAGGGCACAACTTATTTCAAATTTGTCAAAAATTGTGATATTTATGAATGAAGATAATTTATTATTTACCTAAATCATTAAAGAAGAAAGTGCAATTCAGCGTGTAGATACGTTTATCAGTTATATCTTGCAATTTCCTGCAGAAGCACAAATAGGCAAAGGTATTATATTTCAGTGATTCTTAAACCCCAGAAAAAATCTGCAACAGCAAATGAAGAGCTCACAGAAAGAACGGGTTAACTGGTTTTCCAGAATCACAGTTTTGGGAGCGTTTTGCATTTACCTATTTAACCTCAGTTTAAAACTAGAAAAATGATTTTTCATATTTTCAGATTCGGTTTTAATTCAGACTCACTCTTGAAGAACCATTTTTTCCATTAACATACTCACCTTCACAAATTATTAAAACGTGTTCCCATAAAACGCGTTAGATTTCAGTTAACCCATTCTTCCCGCGAGGTCTTCAAATAAACTATCAAAACGCAGTATTAAAAAATTTTGAATGGAATTTTTAATTACTAGCAGTCTTTTCAAGAAATCTTGTCACTTTTTTTTCTACTCGTGCTGAAGCAAAAAAAAGTCAAGATACACATAACTGCCAGTAAGTGGACGTGCTCTCGTATAACACCTCGTACAAAAATGGTTTTGTACCTAAAAAATTATATAGATCAACAGCTTTTACAACAAAATTAAATCGATACCTATTGTATTTTGTCTTAGTTACCTACGCTTAATCCAATGAAATTGCCCAACGCATAAAATAAGCAGAAAACTGTTTAATGCAAACAATCGGTAATTGGTTGCTAAATTTTCGAAATTGTTCATTTCCAATGTTTATTTTTTGTGTGGACAAAAAATACAAAATATTCTTGCATGAAGTTCAGTGTTATCTGTGTACCTGATTGAGAGAATTTTTATGGAGTACCTATCTAAGGAAATTTTTTCAACAAAATATTAAGTAGGAATGTTTATGAAAAAGTTATCCCTAGGTTTTGAATCGTTTTCAATGAGTGCAGTTTGAAGGTAGCACTCAAGGGGGTCCTAAAAAATTGGTCTAGACCGATCGCTTGAGTGAAAAATGGCATTTAACGTGAAGGAAAATGGTTTTTAATGGCTGGCCTGGAAGCCCCGAGCTCAAAATTTATGTTGTTTTTTTGAACATCCGATAATTTTAAGCAATCCTAGAGTTCAATTTTTATTGTAGGACTCATTCTTCTTTTGGAGTTCTCGAGCCGAACCTACCGAAAATGGGGCGAAATAATTGAAATCTGGGACTTGTCCCAAAAGTTGGTGTATGAACCCTTATTTGGAAACCCGCCAGTCTGACGATCCGCAGCTGTTGTTTTTAAGCGCAACGAAAGCTTGAAAGTTAACAATTTTCAAAAATTTTGACATCAGTTATGAACCCAATTTTTAAATGAGACCTTTGAAAAATTTTTCTCGAGATGAATATTAAAATGTTTTTAGAAATTTTCTACATTGAATATTTTCAATTTCAATCTTTCTAAATCTATTTTAAATGGTTTGACAAATACACAAAATCAACAATCTGAAAAAAGTGCACTGAAAGATTATTAGGAAGAGGGAGGGGATGGGGGTAGTAAATAACATTGAAAATGCGTAAATAATATTGCAGAATTTTAGAGCAACGTCCTAATACGACAAACTCAAAACGGAAACTTCCATTTATTTATTCGAAAAACGTAAAAAAACATGTTTAAAACATATTATTTCATAAATTACCTATCAAGTAATTTTATTTCTCTCGGGAGCAGATTTCGGCAAAGTCAATTTTTCAGTTTTTTCTGTCTTCGAAAAAGTGGATTTTCGAGTATTTTGCAAAATATGTTGTAAAAAGTGGAAAAGAGGGTAAAATATGCTCAAAATATGTCAAAAAACGGGTAAAATCACCAAAACTATAGGTATCAATTTTTATTTTCTACTTCAAAATATGTCAAAATATGCTCATACAAATTGGGCTCGTTTTATTCGGGATTTTATGATTCGCAAAGATATTGTAAATATTCCTACCGGCAATCGACCAAAAAAAAAAAAAGTAAAAACATGAAAATTATCCCATCCCTAATCATACATATTTTGTAGTTAACTATGAATGTATGTAGCATGTACCTAGTGGTAAGGTTTGCATTGAAAACGTGAACCACGTCTGGAAATACATTTTTAAAATCATAACGCTTTCGAGATTGTGAATTTAGAAAAATGTGCGATTTAGTCGTTTGAATCTGAATTTAATTTGAAGAGTAGACCGAATCAAAAATTTTCCAATTATGAAATAATTCCTGACATTTTAATCCGCAATTTTTTTCTATAAGAACAAGAAAAATGTTTTTTTTTTTGCCTAACATAATAATTCGAGGTGCTATAACCCTTCAGCAGAAAATCCTTACTGTACTCAGGTAGTAATAACAAAAGAAAGAGTAGGTACAGAAGATTAACTACATTAAAAATGTTGAACTTTATGATTTTTTTTTATATTTTTAAATGAGAAATTGAATTAAAAGAATTATTCAAGATTACTTTTTTTTCGCAGGTACAAATATAGGTACCATTATATTTATAAATGAACCCTACTTGTTGAAATTATGCACTACGTACCAGGAAGTTCTTGAGTACGCGGTTTACGATTTGATTTTAAAGAATCTTTAAACAAAAAGTTCATGTGATATGCTGGTTCTTCTCTGTCACTTTTTATTTCATTCGGTTTGTGATCTTTTCCTATACGGAAACCGGAGTCATTTCTTCGCAAGTTATCTAGAAGTTCCCATTCTGCACTTTCAAGATCTCGGCAAGTCTGTCGAAACGTATTATTCAAGTCACCTTCTTCACTCATAACATTTTGGCTCACATAGTCATCTGGCTCTACTTCTTTAAACGTTTCTCCACCAGAATTTACGTTCATGCCAAGTTTTTCATACAAGCGTGGAGAAATTGGTGCGCCCTCAGCGGATGCTAGTTGGAAAGTAGTGGGAGCGCAATTCACGAAGGTCTGTAGATATACATATTATAATATAGAATGACATCTCATATGATTATTCTCTCATTGTTGGCAGTAGGTATAATAAGGTTGTGTCAAGAGTTAGTTAGATAATAGATATATAAAGTATTTTTTGCTTACCAGGATCAAGCAAACCACAAAAACCGAGATGAAACTTCGTTTAGACGACATGATTCCACAGTGAACCGATGATAACTTTGCATAGGTACTAACAATATTTTTTATTTATATAGAAAATTTTTACAATGGCGTAAGGACCATAAAAAATTTAAACTGACTATAAAAATGTCATTTCGGTACATAACTTTCATTTAGAAAAATTATTTTTGGCAAGCGAATGAGAATGATGCGTATAAATCATGAGAAAATTATTATGAAATGTTAGCAGGTAAAAGGACTATTTAGATATTAAAGTATCCACCTTGCAATTAAATGTAGGTATATGTTTTGAGCCACCCAAATTTATTTTTAAATTTTTAGCGAAGTTCTGACATTTTTAAAATTGTCTTTTTTTGGTTACAAAGTGAAATTTTTTGAAAATAGTTTTCCCAAGCCCCTATACCTACTTACCTTCAAATTTTGTATGATTAAATATAACCTATGAAGGTGATGAAATTAACTTGAATTGTCCAAAAAGTGGAAATGACTGCTTTAGCCGATTTTCCCGTTTTATGGAACTTGGAAAAACGTAAAAATAGAAATCTCGATTTTCCCGTTTTATGGAACTTGGAAAAACGTAAAAATAGAAATCTCGCTGAAGGCGTCAGAAGTTCAGAATTATTGGAAATGGCGAAATTTGATTTTGAGAGGTCGATATTAGGAACAGAAATAAGTAGGTACCTGATTAATTCCAATTAATTATGAGGATTAATTTTTACATTTTCATCGAATCGCCAAAACAGCATAAAAAATTAACTTCGGCAGGAGAAATCTTGATTAAAATCGTTTGGAAACATACCTACCCTGTTGAAAAAACTCATTGCCATTTAAATGCAAGTGGAAACCAAGATTGGTTCTCTCGGACGCGTATTTTTATGGTGTTGATTTCTAGCGGGAATCCGCTATTGCGATCTTAAGGTTTTTTTTTGTTTTATTTATTTGTTGAAGCCTTTTTGGTTCTGACGCGATTTCTCTCGTTTAACTGAATAGATCGGGCTGAAATTTTTACAGTAGGTATAGTTCATGCTGGAGAAGAGCTGATTAGATTTTGGTGCAGTTCTGTGCACAGAAAGCTGAGCTTTTCAACTTTAAAGCTCATTTTTAGGACATTTCATTCTGACGCGATAACTCACGTTAGAGTTGACCAATCGACTTGAAATTTTTACAATGGTTAGAACGTATACAGGAGAAGAGCTGATTAAATTTTGAAGTCGATCTGTACATTGAAAGTCGAGCTTTTGAAGCTCAAAGTATATTCAGTTTTTCGAAAATATCTCGAAAATGGCGCATCATAGAGAAAAACGGAGGCCAAAATTTTATGGTCCCTTTGAGGCAGTGGTCGGCAGATAAGATCTTTATCAAAAATTCCTTACAAGGCAGACGACCTGGCTTTGTATTCGGATCCCCATTGTTACATTTATTTATTCAACCTTTGTTAATTTTATTGTCCTACTTGACTTAAATTTTTGATATGAAGGTCTTTTCAATTTTTGACAGTTTTATTGCCCTACGTGATCTAAATTTTGATAAAATTTAAAATGAATTTTTTACTTTATTTTTTTTGTTTTTCTTTGTGATGGGAAGCTTTGGCTTTGTATTTTTCGGATTCCTTTTGTTATATTTATTTCTTAAACCTTTGTTAGTTTTATTGCCCTACGTGACCAGAATATTCAATGAAATTCAAATTCTTTGATATACGGCCTGCTGTGTCGGCATTTTTGGACCAGCGTGTTCGGGTTCCCTTTATTAGTCATGTTTATTACTTCAACCTTTGTTCACTTTATTACCCTACAATTTAGAATGGAATTTTGATTGTGTTTATTTTTCTTTGTGGTATAAAGCCGACAGATGCGACGTGATTTAGAATGGAATTTTTATTCTGTTTTTTTTCCCTTTAAGATGGGCCAGAAGATAAAAGAATGGTTTTATGGCCCCTTTGAGGCATCAAATTTCTCAGCAGGGGGTCGGCAGATGAAATATTTTCATTCTAAATTTCATTTAAAATTTTGGTCACGTAGGGCAATAAGACTAACAAATAATGAAGAAATAAATGCTTTGTCCTGATCAAAAAATGCCGATGCAGCAGGTGACCCACCACAAAGAAAATGAAACAATGAAATTCGATAAAATTTTTAATGACATTTCTTTTGTTTCTTTTTCTTTGTGATGGGCCAACTATTGTGTCGAAATTTTTAAGGCCGGGATAAAGACAGGTTTTATTGAACTTTTGAAGTATCATAAAGTTAATATTAAAAGTAAGAACCCTTGTGATTGGTCAAATTTTCCAGTTTGACAATACACACAATAAAAAGGAAGTCCGCTATTATGACACAGTGTGTCTAGTTTATTTATTTATTTATTTGTTGAAGCCTTTTGTGTTCTGACGCGATTTCTCTTGCTAAACTGAACAGATCGGGCTGAAATTTTTACAGTATGTGTAGTTCATGCGGGAGAAGAGCCGATTAGATTTTGGTGCAATTCTGTGCACAGAAAGCTGAGTTTTTCAACTTTAAAGCTCATTTTTGGGACATTTCTTTCTGACGTGATAACTCACTTTAGAGTCGACCAATCGACTTGAAATTTTTACATTTGTTAGAACGTGCATGGGAAAAGAGCTGATTAAATTTTGAAGTTAATCCGTGCTTTGAAAGTTGAGCTTTTTGAGTTCAAAGTTTATCCAGTTTTTCGAAAATATCTCGCGAACGGCACATCGTAGAAGAAAACGGAGGCCAATAAGATAGTCAGGAATTTTACGCTCTACAACTTTGGTTCTGAGGACTTTTTCTTAAAAGCTCACCATTTACGAGAAAATTGAGCTCAAAGTTTGGAGGCTTGTGATTGGTCAACTTTTCTGATGCGATTTAATCATATTTATCAACAATGGGTCGGCAGATAAAATATCTTCTTTGAACCCTTGCAATACCACCTGCTGTGTCGGCATTTTTAGACCAACACAAAGACTGATTTTATGGTCCCTTTGAGGCAGTGGTCGGCAGATAAAATCTTCATCAAAAATTCCTTATAATGCAGACGACCCGGCTTTGTATTGGGATCCCCATTGTTACATTGTTAATTTTATTGTCCTACTTGACCTAAATTTTTGGTATGAAGGTCTTTTCCATTTTTGACAGTTTTATTGCCCTACGTGATCTAAGTTTTTGATAAAATTTAAAATTAATTTTTTACTTTTATTTATTTTTGTTTTTCTTTGTGATGGGAAGTGTTGGCTTTGTATTTTTCGGATTCCTTTTGTTACATTTATTTCTTCAACCTTTGTAAGTTTTATTTCCCTACGTGACCAGAATTTTCAATGAAATTTAAATTCTTTGATTGCCGCCTGCTGTGTCTGCATTTTTGGGCCAGCGTGTTCGGTTTCCCTTTGTTATGATTATTACTTCAACCTTTGTTCACTTTATTGTTATGATTATTACTTCAACCTTTGTTCACTTTATTACCTTACGTGACCTGAATTTGTGATACAATTTAGAATGGAATTTTTATTCAGTTTTTTTTTTCTCTTTAGGATGGGCCACCTCCTGTGTCGGCATTTTTAGACCAAGATAAAAGAATGGTTTTATGGCCCCTCTGAGGAATCAAATTTCTCAGCGGGGGGTCGGCAGATGAAAAATTTCTATTCTAAATTACATTCAAAATTCTGGTCACGTAGGGCAATAAGACTAACTAATAATGAAGAAATAAAATTCTTTGTCCTGATCAAAAAATGCCGACGCAGCAGGTGGCCCACCACAAAGAAAATGAAACAATGAAATTCGATAAAATTTTTAATTGAATTTCTTTTGTTTCTTTCTGTTTGTGATGGGCCAACTATTGTGTCAGAATTTATAGGCGGGGATAAAGACAGGTTTTATTGAACTTTTGAGGCATCATAAATTTCTTAGCAAGGGTTCAGCAAATGACTGTATTTTAGATCAGCATAAAGTTAATATTAAAAGTTAGAATCCTTGTGATTGGTCAAATTTTTTTAGTTTGACAATACAAAAAATAAAAAAAGGAAGTCCGCTATTATGACACAGTGTGTCTAGTTTATAAATACGATAAAAATAAATCATTGGACCTACTTTTATGAATTATAAGTACTTGATCTCTTCCACGAAATTGAGTATTTTGTATATTTTCCTTTTAGGAAGTTCGTGCATCTATTGGTGAATTTTTATACATTTTTAAGACGAGAAACTTTGTTTTGAATCTAGATCTTCTCACATTGTAATTCAATATAGAGATCCAGATCAAGTTCGTAGATATATGTAAGAAGTTTCAGGGTAGATGAAGCACTTCTAACTTTGAAAAATCGGGCAGAAGAGTTCACATATAGGTAGGTATTCTAATTTGATCAAAATTAGGACATTTATGAATGAAGACAATTTATTAAATCGTTTAAGAAGGCGCGATTCAGTGTACCTACAGTTTATCGGTTATATCTTGAAATTGTTTGGAGAAGTACAAGTGGGTAAAATGTGTTATATTCGATGGTTCTTCAATCTCGAGAAAAAAATTTGAGACAGTAAACAAAGTACCAAAACTTAGTAAAAAATTTGAACAGACTTTTTAATTTCTAGACTCCTTCTTAAGAAACGTTGTCACATATTTTTCCTATTCGTGCATCGTGCTTGAGCAAAAAATGTCAAGATGTAACTGGATTGCCAGTCCATTAGTTAAAAAAAGTGTTTTTTGAAGCGGAAAAAAGAAAAGATCGAAACGTAGTGCGCATGTGTTCCGGAGATTCGTTCGAACTGAACGACCGTGCGGACAAGCAGAGTACACAAGATAAAAAAAGTGGAAGCGTGTGCGGAAAAAACGTGTAATTTACGTGAAAATACATCGGAAAAAAATAACTAAAGATAAGCCGGCGAGATATCGCGAAATAACAATATAATTAAGAAATATTCGAAATCGAGTCTTCTTCTGCCATCGAACTGAAATTTGCGCCTAAGAAGATTTTTTGTTACCTAACGGACAGAAAGAAAATTCAAATCCGTTAGTCTCTAAAGAAGTGAGGATTAGAATTATTAAAGTGATCGAAATGTAGGTAATTCTAGTTGATTTAAGATTAGCTAAGTTTGATTGATTGAGGCGGCAGAAGATCGAGGTCATGGAGGCGTGGCAGAACCATCACGTAGCTTTTAAAGTTCAAAGTTCAAGATTACTCACCATAACTTCCTCGGCGTTATTTGATTCTGTTGTAACAGGTTTCGACATCTTGTTCGGAGTGCGAGAAATCGCGGTAGCAAGTTAATAATTTTAGAAAATAAAATTGAATTGCCGTAATTCGAAATTGTACGTTCACACGAAGTCTAGCTGAAGT
>JAVBJF010001203.1:0-18310 GCA_033439095.1 Pseudococcus viburni | reverse complement strand
TTAGGTTAATATGTACCCATGCTAATTCACTTTAGTATCTCAAGGTCATCAGCGATTTTAGACATAAATCGACGAATGCGGTGTAATCTTTCGATCAGTGTGGACCTATCAATTTATAGTTAATGTTCAAAAATATTTATTCTCGATGAAAATAATATTTTTGATTTTGAATCACAAAAAATATAGGGACAGAATACACTTTTTTTTTGGAATAATTAATTTACGAAGGTACTTACCCCAACAGAGCTTCTTATGCGTGTGGTAGGGTGGATCGAAAAAAAAACATATCTTGGATTTTGACCAAATTTGGTGAGGTGGTTTACTTTGAGTGGGAGACTCCACAAAAAAATTTTGAGTCCCCAAGGGGCAAGGGGAGGGTAGCAGGAGGTGCTCAAAGTGCACCTCCTTTTGAAAAAAACGCTGTTTTTTGCGTTTTTTAGTCAATCAAAATTGTGTGAGAAGCCTTAGTAAGACTTAAAAGATGCGATTTGAGTTTCTACATCTCCCTAAACCATCGCCATCCTTCTCTGATCAAAACTCTGACTGCTACCAGGGGGTTGAAAAGTTGCAGATTGCAATATTTCAATAATATGAAATTATCACTAAGCTGGAATGATTTTTTTTTCATCCAGTAAGTGAACAAAAATTTTTTTCAACCACTAAAATTGAATTTTGAACAAAAAAAATTGAATTTTGAACAAAAAAAATTGAAAAATTTTGTACACCAGTGCAGCCAACAGCAAATCATAAAATTCCAAAATACGGAATTTATATAGACTTTGAATTGATTATTTTTTCGCCTGAAAATATTATGTTTTTTTTTCAATCACTGAAAGTATATTTCGAATTTTTTTTCAAAAATTTTGTATGTCAGTGCAGCCAGTTACAAATCGTGGCATGCTACACTATGGAGTTTACGTTGACTTCAAATTAATTTTTTTATCGTTTGAAAAATACACAATAAATTTAAATTTTAAAATTTTTCTTTGAACATTTTGTACGTCAGTGCAGCCAGTTGCTAATTGTGATATTCTGATATCATGAACTCGAATCCATTATTTTTTCGTCAAGTGATTGGACCAATTTTTTCTCCCAATCAATAGAAATACGTTTCGAATTTGAAGACATCGGAACATCGCAATTAGCAACTGATGGCTGCACTGACGTACAAAATTTTCAAAGAAAAATTTCAAATTTTAAATTTCTGATGATTGAAAACAAAATTATTGTGTATTTTTCAAAGGATAAAAAAAATTAATTTGAGGCCAACGTAAACTCCATAGTGTAGCATGCCACGATTTGTAACTGGCTGCACTGACATACAAAATTTTTGAAAAAAATTTCGAAATATACTTTCAATGATTGAAAAAAAAAACATAATATTTTCAGGCGAAAAAATAATCAATTCAAAGTCTATATAAATTCCGTATTTTGGAATTTTATGATTTGCTGTTGGCTGCACTGGTGTACAAAATTTTTCAATTTTTTTGTTCAAAATTCAATTTTATTGGTTGAAAAAAATTTTTGTTCACTTACTGGATGAAAAAAAAATCATTCCAGCTTAGTGATAACTAGGGGGCTCGCCCCCTGGGCCGCTGTGCGGCCCCAACCCCTAGCTCGCGCCCTCGCTTCGCTCGGGCTGCTCGCTGCAGTTAAACTTACGATTCTTAAGTCAATAATTTTTCATTGAAATTGGAAACACACGGTAATGAAGTTTTTTTCATTTTTTTCCAAATCATGAAAAATATTTTCATTATTATTTTGTTTTGAAAATCAAAAAAATAAATAGCTCTGTCAGTTTGTCAGGAATACTTTTTACATAACGAAATGAAGCAATTTTTGGCTGTAAAAAGTTTTACAGCCAAAAATTGCTTCATTTCTCTTTTTTTCTCAATTACCTCAACTAATGTTCAACTTTACTCGAGAATATCTCCAAAACTACGTCTCCCGGAAAACCTGAATGCACCTATCCGATAGGAAATTTAATTTTCTACAACTTTTGTCATGGTTATTATGGACGTAGAACCAGGGGTGCCGAGATCCACTTAAGATTTTGAGGAATTACCCCCCCTCCAGTTTCTCGCGTACCTCTCCACCATTTTTCACACCTCTAATTTTTTTTACTAACCAAGTACAATAAGTACATATAAAAAATCATTCTTTCTACCTCCACTTTACTTCTGTTCTTAAGCCCTAAATCATCATAAAAATGCAATCTTTTAAACCAACCAGTGAGGTGAAGTTTCGAAGACATTTTTTCAGGAGGGAGGGGATGAAATCGGTAAAAATCTCTACTCAGATTTCAAATTTTCCCAACAATATGATACCTAGATCAATGACTTTCTTTACCCTCCCACAATGCTCATTTTTTATTACGAACCTAGTACCTACTACCCTGGACTTCAAAGGTAGCTGTAGCCAGTGGCATCAGGAGCTTCTTTTTTGGGAGGGTACGAAGTGGGTATAGAGACTTTGAATACCAGAGGGTTTTTAGGTGTAAAGGGGAGCTTTTTTCACACTGCTACCTGAAATGGCTTCAAGAATTGTGATTGTGGTTATGCCTGAGCGAAGCGAAGGTGAAACTTTGAAACTTTTGAATTTTTAATACCCAAAAAAGGGGTTTTAATGCTTTGAAAATATCTATCTAGGGTAATTTGGAAAGGGGGGTGCATTATACATTGAATCCCGGCCACGGATATAGGGAGGAGTACAATACACTCCTTGTGCCCTACTTTTCGATGCTATTGGCTGCAGAAAACATGATTGAAAATTTTTAAAACCATTTATTCAGATTAAGGCACGAAACATATTTGCTTTTGGGGACGGAGATTTGATGGCACAAATTTGGTGACCTAAGTAATTTTTTCCACCCCCTGTCTCTCTCATTCACTTTTATTGCTTTTTCCTATTTTGTCATTTTTTAAAAACATTTAAAAACATACCTCGGTACTTATTAGAGATTTCCACCATGTTCTTTATATGTAATTGAAAAAAATTATAAAAACATGTCTATTTGTCCCGAGCGAAGCGAGGGTGAGGTAGGAAAATTTCAAGAATAATAATAATTTTATAAAATAACTTTTATGCTTTCAATGTGCGTAGGTGAGAAACGATTTTGTTCCAAGTGGAGCGAGGGCGAAAATTTTTGAAAACCTCAAATTCCAGGTGCAATGAAACAATGTTTTGGATTAATAAACCTGAATAAAAAATCGACCACTGCTAATTTAAAATCATTAAAGGAGAAACACCTACGATAAGACAGAGCTCAGCGAGGCCAAAGTTCTTAAAAACATTAAAAATAATTTCTAAGGAGAAAAAATACAAACAAAATTAATTAAAATAATTTTGAGGAAAAATAAGGGAAAAAATCATTTTTGTAGGATTTGGATTATTTTAAAATTATGAAAATAGAAATACAATAAGGACGAGCGTAGCGAGGCCAACATTTTTGAAAAATTTGATTTGGGAGGAAATTTTTGTGTTTTTTTTGAGGGAGGAGGGAAATTTTAGGTGGTTTGGGGGCGGTTTCTTGTGGTTTTGGAGGGTAAATTCAGAGTTGAATTGTGATTTCTGAAAAGAGACACTTTCACCCCAAAAATATTTTTGAAGAATTGTCCTCAAGAACTCAGGCTTCTCGGCACCCCTGCGTAGAACGCCTAGATTTCTCAGAAATCTCACTTTTCGCGAGAAAAGCGAAAAAAATGTGATTTTTTCACATAATTTAAGAAAGTTTTCGCTGTAACTATGTTTCTAAAAGAGATAGAGGTCTGCGGTTTGCGGCATTCGATTCAGCGTAAAATTTTCTATAAGATAGAATCAAAAAAATTTTTTTTTCAATTTTTCTCAAAGCCGTGTGTATTGTTTTTGAAAAATCACATTTTTAACACAGGAAAAAAATTCAGAACTTGAACATTTACGTTGAAAAAATTTAGACTTTGAAAATTTTACAGGAAAAATCCAGAGTTTGTAAATTATTGACGTGATATTAAGAAAATGACTCTCAAAACGAATGTAAACAAACGTCGTAGAATTGCCCAATTTGCTAACCAACAAGTTGTACGTTTTTTGGATAGCGGATTAGAAACAAATTAAAAAAAAAAAAAATTGTCCATTTTGTATCCTATTAAATTACCTACCTAACTGGAATTCAGACTTAAATTTTAGCAGCCAGCGATAATTATTTCAATGCCGGCTAAATTTTACAACCAAACTTTACATCTCCCGAAAATGGGCAAAATTCGCCTTGGATTTTAGTATAATAGGATTTCATATTATTGAAATATTGCAATCTGCAACTTTTCACCCCCCTGGTAGCAGTCAGAGTTTTGATCGGAGAAGGATGGCGATGGTTTAGGGAGATGTAGAAACTCAAATCGCATCTTTTAAGTCTTACTAAGGCTTCTCACACAATTTTGATTGACTAAAAAACGCAAAAAACAGCGTTTTTTTCAAAAGGAGGTGCACTTTGAGCACCTTCTGCTACCCTCCCCTTGCCCCTCGGGGGCTCAAATTTTTTTTGTGAAATCTCCCACTCAAAGTAAACCACCCCACCAAATTTGGTCAAAATCCAAGATATGTTTTTTTTTTCGATCCACCCTAGTGTGTAGGCACCTAATTTCATTGCTCCATTTTACGTAAATGAGCTCCAGATGATGTAGGACTAGGAATATACTTACCTACTAAAAAATTTTAATCTTTCAAAGTCACTAAGTACCCATTAAATTTCTGTATTTTTCAGGATTGTATGAGTATTTGTTGAGATCTCACTAAATTAGAATAAGTATAGGTAAGACTTTTTTCAGAGTAGGAAAAAAAATAAAAATGGGCAAAAAATCGAAAATTTCAATTTACTCTGATTGAGTACTTAGTCTCCTGAGTGCATTAACAAATTCAGTTTTATTTTTTTCCCTAAACATTTGAAGGAAATTGTGTAAAGTTTGGAAACAGGTGAAAAAATAACGAAATCGACTGAAAAACTCCACGAAAGAATCTGAGGGAACTACGAACAAAATGTACATTTTTATTATTCAAACGAATTTATTTCTTATTTTTAAGATAATAAAAATCATGTTGTGAATTTCTATAGCCCATACCTACGGCTACGTATCAAGATCACTAATCATTTTTAGGCTTCTTTGATGGTTTCCTGTCAAAAATAATGAAAATTAATATTTACCACGAAATTTGAATGAGACCTCCCATGTACTTACCTACATTAGGGTGAATCGAAAAAAACAAATCCTAGATTTTCTCGAAAATTGGTCAGGTAGTTTATTTTAAGATTACGTATCTTCCAGAAAAATGTCAATTTCTCAGTTTAAAGAGAGACAAAGCTAAAGAGCCTCAAAGTGAGATGAGTTTCGAAAAAACTCGATTCATAGCCACTTTTGGGTAATAGTATCTCAATTAGGTACCTCCGCGTAAAGGAGTGATCCGGGGTGCGTTCACTTTGGGTTCAAAATAAGGTATACCTTATTTAAATAAGGTGTAAACAAAACATTAGCCAATCAGATTTTTCGTTCCTGACAGATTTTGATCGATCATTTTTTCACCCTTCTAAAAATTTATGACTATTTTTATAACAATCAAATGGTACAAAAATTTGCTAACCAGCAATTTTTGAATTTAATGAACGATTTTGGACATCAATGCTTTGTTTATACCTTATTTAAATAAGGTATACCTTATTTTTTTCCAAAGTGAACGCACCCCCGAGTTTCTGAATCATTGAAATTGAATCTAAATTGCTCATTCGAACACCTCAAAATTGAGCCAAAATTTTTTCGCACTCAATAATAAGTTTCGAGCAAATTTTTGAAGAATTTCATAGCAGTGCTGCCAACTGCATTTTGATTTACTTAATTTTCATCAATTTTAAGTTGGTAGCACTGCTGCCAAAAATTTCCGTAAAAAACAATTCAAAAAATACTTGGCTTACTTTTTAATCCACTAAATGACGAGCTTGAAATTTATGAAAATCGCGTAAAGCAAAATGCAACTGGCAGCACTGACAATTTTTTTTTTAAATTATCAAAAAAATTTTAAGGTGATCAATAAATTTTTAGCTCGATTTTGAGATGTAGAGTGAGTGATGGACACCTTGAACAATTTATTTAGTGAAACATTTTAGAAAAAATCAAAAATATACGTCAAGAAATAAATATTTTTTAAGATAGGTAAGTACTGAAAATTTTTTTTTGGTCGTTTTTTGAAGAAACGGCAGAACACCATTTTGAGATACTGAAAAATTGTCGTTTTATCATTTTTTTATGAAACTACAGCAAACGACCTTTTTGGGGTACTGAAAAATTGTTGTTTTGGTCTTTTTTTGATGAAACGACAGGAAACGACCAGGTGTAGGATACTGGAAAATTGTCGTTTTTTTTTTCGTTTTTTGAAGAAACGACAGGTGACGACCATTTTGGGATGCTGAAAAATTGTTGTTTTTGTCGTTTTTTGAAGAATCGACAGATGACGACCCTCTTTTAGGATAGGTACTTCAAAAATGTAGTTTTTGTCGTTTTTTGAAAAAACAGCAAGAAACAACCATTTTAGGATAGTGAAAAATTGTCGTTTTTGTTGTTTTCTGAAGAAACGACAGGTGACGACTATTTTGGAATGCTGAAAAATCTCGTTTTTTTTTCGTTTTTTGAAGAAACGACAAGAAACGACCATTTCAAGAAATAGTAAAACTGTCAATCTTGTCGTTTTTTGAAGAAATGACAGAAGAATACCATTTTAGGATACTGGAAAATTGTCGTTTTTTCGTTTTTTGAAGAACCGACAAGAAACAATCATTTTAGGAAAGTGAAAAATTGTCGTTTGTGTCGTTTTTTGTAGAAACGACTGGAGATGACCATATTGGAATACAGAAAAATTGTTGTTTTTGTCGTTTTTTGAAGAAACGACAAGAAACAACCATTTTTTCGTCCAATTTTGGGCTGGGAGACTCAAAATTTATTTGGAAGATCTTTCTCTGAAAAATAACTGTCTCGCCAATATTCGTCAAAATCTAGGATTTTTTCGATCCGCTCTATTGTACATGTGTTTCAGGGTAGAAGTAAAGCCTTCTATCGATAAATTATGTGGCACATAATGAAACTGTGTTTGTATTGTCCCACTTCTGAGATACGAAGGCAAAATTATTTCCATAGAAAATTTTTCATCATCAATTCTGGAGCAAGTATTCGAGATTATTCCAAACACAATTTTATATAATTTTTTCCCAATTTTTAAAAGAAAATTTAATTTGGAAAATATTTTTAAAAACCGAGCTTTTTAGTGCCTCTGAAAAATGGGACAGGTAAAGGTAAAAAAAGAGAAGAATGACATTTTTTGTAGGTACCTAATAAAAAAAAATTGATTATTAATTCCAATTTTAGTAAAAAAATTTCAAAATTGTTTTTAATTGTTGTCAAATTGCGAGGAAAAATTACCCAAGGATATGATTTAAGTTGGGGAAGGGGGGTTGAGCAACCTTCCACTGTTCAATTTTCAAAATAAATCAAAATGATCCAAAAAATTGATGCGTTTTTAAAAAAATGTTTTCGCCTTTACAGTTCAGAAGTGAAGTAATAATATGAATTCACAGGTGTGTGTTATGTTGCATTTATTGGATGCCAGGCATTACTTTTACTCTGAAACACCCTATAGAGTGCACAATGTGCACATACAATATACATACCTATCTTGTTTTCTAAATTGTTGGATATACGCTTCTACAAGAACGCAAGCTACAATTGAATCTTCTTCATTCGTTATTCTACAATCGACCTTCCAACGATACTTTTCCAGGCCAGGATACCATGTTATCAATGCATCCGAATCGGCAGTCGCATTTTGCACTTCGTAAGTAGCCTATTGAATTGGAATAAAATTGTAAAGTAAGTACAAAATTACTATATCGATGCCTTTTTTCGAAAATAATTCTTTGAAATAAGTAACCTACTTTCTTGAGAGGGCATCGAAGACGAGGATGAAAATGACTTACAAAATCTGACCAGATTTGATTTTTCAATGTCATCATTCGGCAGCATTGTTCGATTCTCAAATTTTGAAAATCTTCGCAATCGTATCCTCGCTCGTTGCACCGTTCTATATGTAAATATACCTGAATTTGATTCACATTTATCAGAAAATCGAAAGTGCTCACTAAACATTTGAAGGCTTCACTTCTACTTACTTTTTTTAATATGCTGATATCGTCGATCACACGATAACGAGCATTTAAAGAAGTTCTAGGAGGGTTATAATCAGTTTGAAATTTTTCTATCAGTAACTTTAGTCCTTTGATGTCGCAATTTACTACATTTGTGAATTGAAGTTGCCAATGTAGTTGCTAAAAATTTATTTTTTTGACTTGATTATTTCAAAATACTTACCTAGTGGATAATTTTTTTTAATAATTATGAATCCAACTTACTCCTTGACAATTGCCTAGTTGCCATAGTAAAATTAATTTTAAAACACAGCCAGATATGTGATAGTTGTGCATATTATTGATGAGAACTACGAAGCATTTGATTTAATGAATATCGTGTTGACGAAGCTTGATTTATTTTTAATATTCAGAGGTCATCGGTGATGATAAAGAATTAATGGATGGACATTCGACATCGATCTCCTGATATGAGTAGGTAATGATCGCCTACGTAATTTTTTATTGTCGAAAGCAATAAAATGGTCGATTTTTCGTGGTTGAATCGGGTTTTAATTTATTGTGACACATCACGAAGACATAATTCCAAATTTAGCTTAGACGTCTGCTAATAGGCACTTGGCTCTCAATTATCCAAATTTAATTGGCCATACGCTGATAAATTATATCTATGTGGTTTTTCTCGAAGGTTTTTTGCTAAAAAAAAAAATTCAAAAATTATGAACTTACCTCTTACAATTTTAAAATTTCAAGGAGAGAAAAATTTACAAAATTTTGTAATTTTTTTCTTCATCGAGAACATAACTTACCTGTCTTGTACCCTAAATTGATGAAAATCAACTTCGACGATCCCACAATAGACTATATTATTGTGTTCATTCGATATTTTCAGCTGAGTCTTCCAGTGATATTTTTCCAACCCATGGGTACCATTTCATAAAAGGGTCTACATCTACTGAGACATTTCGTGCTTCATAAAATGCCTTTTTTAATCCGAAAAAAAATCGTTTCATAGGTCAAAATTGTTTAAATAGTTGACTCGAGGAAATCGATTATTATATGCCTACTTTTTTGATAGGGCATCGAAATGGTGGTTGGATGGTTTCAACGAATTCCGACCAGATTTGCTTTTTCCATGTAATCATTTTGCAAAAATCATCAATCCTCCAATTTTGGAAATCCTCACAATCGTATCCTTTATCGTTGCATCGTTCTACGTGAAAATACATCTAGAAATTGATTGTAAAATCACACAAGGACCGGTGGAATTTGATTTTATGTCAAACCAAAGCTCGAAAGATTTCATTTTTAATTAATACCTACCTTAGGTAATTTTCTGATGTCATCGGTTACTTCATAACTTACATTAACGTAGGTTCTGGGATATTGATATTTTGTGGTAACATTTCCCAATAACCACTTCAATCCTGGCATTTGGCAATTGATCGATTTTGTAACCACAATCGTCGAATGAATTTGCTAAAATATTTGTGAATTTTTCTAATAAGTGTAAATGATAAAATTAAAAAAGTGTGAGTAGGATTTGAGAGAGGAAGAAAAATTGCAAATTTGTCACTTACCCCTTGGCAGTTTGACGAATGCCACAATAAAATGGACGTTGAAATGTAGCCAACAATAAATAAATTATGCATGTTGCTCAACGGATGTAAAGGAGTAATCTAATTCAATATGGAAATCCATTATACCATCTAATTTGTTTTTAGTGCGATTTAGAGGTCGACATTGTTGTTCATGAATGTAATTGATGGGCGAACATCGCATCATTTGATCGGTATTTTTGGTAGGTGTTATGTCAGTGTGAGCCAGGAGACCCCAAAAACGTTCATTTTGCTTAAAAACCCCGAAAGAACGTTCAAAAAACGTTTACCTCATGTTTTTGGGGGCGTAGATTTCAAATTTTGAAGAGAATAAATTTTCGAGTTATGGGTGGGGCAAGAGAGGGGTGTCTAAATTGAAAATTCATAATAATATCGTGTAATACGTATGTCTAAATATATGTTTTCGAGGTCGTAGATTACGAATTTCGCACTCGAAAAAATTTTGGAGTGAGAAGAGGAGCACGAGGGAGGGGTAAAAATTGAAATTTCACAATAATATCGTGTAACATGTCAAAATATATGTTTTCGAGGTCGGTGATTACGAATTTCGTTCTCAAAAAATTTTTGGAGTGAGCGAGGGATCTAAATTGAAATTTTATGATAATGCACATATAATATGTCAAATTATACATTCAACAGGTTGTAGATTACAAATTTTACACTCGAAACAAGTGAGGGTATAGCGAAACTTTGATTTAAACCTCACCTACTGCCTTCCTTCTACAATTTTGTGAGGACGAAATTCGTAATCTACGACCTCGAAAAGGTATAAATGGTGATATATTATACTACACGATAGCTCCCGTCAAACAATTTTTAGTAGCAGCTACCGTAGCTAAGCTACCATCAGTTTTCTTGAGTAAATTTTTGGTAGAAAATTAGTAGCACAGCTACTTTTCGCCTCTTACACAATTTTTTTGTTAGTAGATTGGTAGTAAAGCTACTTCATCTCGTTTCAGTCTTTTTGCTACTGATCACTACCAGTCCTTTGGTAGCAGATTAGTAGTAAATCTACTTTACCTCATTCAGTATTTTTGCTACTGAATCACTACCATAGTCCTTTGGTAGCAGATTAGTAGTAAAGCTACTTTACCTCATTCAGTATTTTTGCTACTGAATCACTACCACAGTCCTTTGGTAGCAGATTAGTAGTAAAGCTACTTTACCTCATTCAGTAGCCAAAATACCTTAATGTGCAGGCCTAGATCATACAGTCGCAATTTAGTAGTAATTCTACCGGATTGGTAATAAATATTTATACATATACATTCTGTTGGTTTTGGCTAGAAAAATTGAAATTTTACAATTTTTTGAGTGATTTGTCGAAATCTACGTTTTCGAGTGTGTAGAATACGAATCTGACAATTTTTTTCTCAATAATGAAGAGTTGCGTGGATGGAAGGGCAGGGGATGGGGGAGAGATTTCAAAAAATGTCAATTTTTCAATTTTCCTGAGTTATATATTAGAGAGAAGGTGCAGGACCAGAAAAAATATTAATTTTGTAATTTTTTGAGTAATATACCGTAATTTATGTTTTCGGGAGCGCAGAATATGAATTTGGCAATATTTTTCTCTTTGGACGGAGGAGGTTAGGGTGAAGACGAGTGCAGGCGAGGGCTAGATTTAAATTTTTCCATTTTTCCTAGTACCTAATTTAATCGAAATCCACATTTTCTAGAACGTAGAGCATGAATTCGGTAATATATGTGACCTTCCAGGAAGAAACCGACCTTCGGTCCGAAAAAAAATTAAAAAAAAAAGTTTCTCAATCAATCCAAAACAAATGATCATTGTTTTGGATTGATTGAGAAACTTTTATTTTAAATTTTTTTCGGACCGAAGGTCGGTTTCTTCCTGGAAGGTCACATATTTCTGGAAGGAATGAATGCCAATCTCACTCTTCATTACATTTTACGATTCGTATCAAAGTACATTATGAATGCATAAAGTTATATCTCATCACTTCTGATTAGGTACTAGAGTATAAAACGATACGATATAATGTACTCGGTATCGTATCGTGTGGATACGAGTACACGAGTATACTCGTGTACTCGTTCTGATGCATACTCGTTTCATCAAACGATTCCAGTTCTGAACGTACGAGTAACGAGTAATACTCGCGAGTATTACTCGTATCGTGCAATGTTAAATCATAGACTGGATGACGTCATTACATAGGTGACGTTGGTGCCGAACAAACGATACGATACGATACGAGTATAATGATTTTTATAAAACGAGACGAGTACAAAACGATGTACTCGTATTTCCTAATTCACGATACGATATACTCGTACTCGCCGAGTATATACTCGTATCGTTTTATACTCTATTAGGTACCTAGGTATATCTATTCTAATTCAAGCATCTATAATCTTGATAAAATTCGATTTGATCAAAAATAAACAGTTGTGATCGGATCTAAAGAAAAAAAATCATGGAAAATTAATTCTAGGTCTCCCTTGGCCACAGCCCCCTTTTTGAAAAATATTGCCAAATTCGTAGATACCATAGATTTTGATATGTATCTCGAAAAAATCGAAATTTTTAAATGTCTCTAACATGACTTTTCTTCATATCTTCCCACTCCCAACTATTTATTCCGTACTTGAAGAAAAATATTAACAAATTCGTATTCCACACCCCGTAAATATGGATTTCGATATACATCACTCGGGAAAATTGAAAAATTCACATTTTTTCAAACTCTTGAATCCTTTCATTCCAAACAGAGAAATATTTTGCCAAATTAGTATTATTTACCCTCAAAAACATTAGATTTCGATATATCACTCGGAAAATAGTAAAATTCAAAATTTTCTAGTTTCTAACTCCCACTCCTAACCCAAACCCTTATCTTAACCCTTCATTCCTAAGAGAAAAATATAGCAAATTTGTATTCTAGGTACACTCTCAAAAATATAGTCATCGATATGTAACTCTGAAAAATTGCAAAATTTAAATTTTTTAAAATCATCCCCCCCCCCCCCCACCTACCATCATTACACTGAACCTTTCATTCTTAAGAGAAAAATTTCCAATTAATTTGTATTCTACTCCCTCGAAAAACATAGATTTCGATATAAAACTTGGAAAAATTGAAAATGTTCAAGTTCTCTCTCGGCCATCTCCATCCAACCCTGCATTCCAAAGAGAAAAAATTATGAAATTTAGTATTCTACACCTACGAAAACATTGATTCCAACATATCACTCAAAAAATGGAAAAATTTAATTTTTCTAGGTTTTTCTTCCTTTTCCTCTTGTAAATTATGAACCCCCCTCCCCCTAGGCGAAGAATATGAATTCGCTAAATGTGCCCTAAAATTTTTACTTTTATCATAATAAACCAAAAAAAAAAAAAAGCTACCTGATTTGATTTTAAAAAAAATTACTCTTTGATCAAGTACATATATTAATTTTAATTCCCATTTATCAACCCAACACGGCGGCGTACTCCTGTAAACCACGATCTCGGAGAGGATAAATCGGTAAGTAAATAGTATTGTAGCTACCCGTTACCAGTCAAACATTTCGCTACCCGATTTGAAAAAAAAAAGGTAGTTTCACTGCTATTTCTAAGGTAGTAAAGTAGAATTTCAGCTACTAAAATACATTGAAATTTTGGTTGCCGCTACGGTTTTGGGACTCTTTTTGCTACCAAATTACTACCAATCTTTTGGTAGTCAAACTACCAACATACTACTCATACGCTACCAAAAAGTTTTGAGTAGCATGTTGGTAGTTTAGCTACCAAAAGACTGGTAGTAATTCGGTAGCGAAAAGAGTCCCAAAACCGTAGCGGCTACCAAAATTTCAATGTATTTTAGTAACTGAAATTCTACGTTACTACCGTAGAAATAGCAGCAAATCTACCTTTTTTTTTCAAATTGGGTAGCGAAATGTTTGACGGGGTACCATACCAAATTTTTAATTTGAACTCCTCGCAAAAAAATGCGGATTTTTTTACTTATTTCTGTCAGAAAATTTCCCGTGTAGACAAATCTTGCACCTTCGTGCCCCTAAGAGGCACAGCGGTCCTAAATATGAAAAAAATGAACTGATACATCAAATTTTACTAATTCAAAAGCTCAGAGTTCGAATATGTGTTCCATTCATTCAACCCCCCTCCCCCTTCATCAGCCACCCTGAAGAGGTCAAAATTTAAAAAAATGAAAAATAAAGTGAGACATGTCGTTTGTTAGGGTTTTGAGGGTGCTGAATTCGAATATTTGCTTATTATTGGCTCGCGAAAAGTGTGTTTTTTGCCTAATTTGGGGTCGCTAATATTGAATTTCGGATTGGGTTCGTTTTGCATGATCGTCGTATCAAAGCCCTGAAATCGCATTTCATCGGTGAAAATTGTCCATAACTCGAGAGGGAAGAGACAGCGCGAAAAATGGACAGCGGATTCGGATTCAGCAACCTCGAATTAGTCTAAACCGACACTTATCTCGATTTGTTTGAAAATCATCAAAATTCGAAAAAATCAATGAACTAACTGTTGTCGGTAAGTCGGCACAACGAAAGAAGGCACATTTAACCCACGTTCTCCCACCACAAAATTTAAAAACGTTAAGTTGTAATGAGACGAAATTTGAAATCATCGTTGGTTTCCGCGTTACAAGTCGAGTAGGGGAAAAGTGCCTTCTTTCCTTGTACAGACTATAACCCCTTACCGTTTTTTCAGTTGAAAAATTTTTTGCGCCAAAAGGATGTGCGAGGTGTCTAAAATAAGGTATTCGGACACGGCGAATTCAATGACGCCGTCAGTTTTTCCCGATCGGTCGCCGTTTTCAAGATAACGGCCATTTTCGAGGACAATTTTGGCCAAAATAAAAAGGTAAGGTAAGGTAAGGTATATTTTCGAAAAGTATATAAATAGAATCGGTATCAGTAGATCATCTCCTATGCCATTAGACGAACGGAGTTTGAAAAAAAAAATAAAAAAAAAATAAAAAAAAAAGAATAAAATAAAATAAAGATAAGGAAACAAAAAACAAAAAACAAAACAAAACAAACAAAAAACATAAAACAAGATAAACAGTATCACGACATAACGATAATGATGGGGAGGGTGGTGGTTGAGGCAGATTTCTATTTTCAGTTTTTGCTGTTGTTCCTTCTATCTGTGGATTGTATTTATTTGCATTTGTTTCAATTAAGGCGTCTCTCTAAAAAATAAAAATAAATAAAAATAAAAACACCACAGCCTAAACCCTGCATATGAAAAAGGGACCCAGGCGTAACCCTGTACACCTACGTCCCCTCCCTCACACACAAAGCCCGGACCCCGGTGCCTCCTCAAAAGGACACCTCAATTTGAATCTTCTAATGGCCCCAAGGCTTTTTTTTCTCCCCCCAAGTTCTTTAACTTTCTCAGGCAGTAGATTGTAAAAGTGTCTCAAAACTCGCGAAAAGTGTGTTTTTCGACTAATTTGGAGTCGCTGATTCCGAATCCGGCGTCCGTTTGGCGCGATCGGCGCTCGTTTGCGAGAAAATCGCGTATTTGAGGCGAAAATTGAAATGTTCTCAAAAACTTGCGAAAAGAGTGTTTTTCGACTAATTCGGGGTCGCTGATTCCGAATCTGGCGTCCGTTTGGCGCGATCGGCGCTCGTTTGCGAGAAAATCGCGTTTTTGAGGCGGAAATTGAAATGTTATCAAAAACTTGCGAAAAGAGTGTTTTTCGACTAATTCGGGGTCGCTGATTCCGAATCCGGCGTCCGTTTGGCGCGATCGGCGCTCGTTTGCCCAAAAATCGGGTTTTTGAGTCGAAAATTGAAAGTGTCTCAAAAATCGCGAAAAGAGTGTTTTTTGACTAATTCGGGGGTCGCTTATTCCGAATCTGGCGTCCGTTTGGCGCGATCGACGCTCGTTTGCGAGAAAATCGCGTTTTTGAGGCGAAAATTGAAATGGTCTCAAAAACTTGCGAAAAGAGTGTTTTTCGACTAATTCGGGGTCGCTGATTCCGAATCTGGCGTCCGTTTGGCGCGATCGGCGCTCGTTTGCCCAAAAATCGCGTTTTTGAGTCGAAAATTGAAATGTTCTCAAAAATTGCGAAAAGAGTGTTTTTTGACTAATTCGGGGGTCGCTTATTCCGAATCTGGCGTCCGTTTGGCGCGATCGGCGCTCGTTTGCGAGAAAATCGCGTTTTTGAGGCGAAAATTGAAATGTTCTCAAAAACTATCGAAAAGAGTGTTTTTCGACTAATTCGGGGTCGCTGATTTCGAATGTGGTGTCCGTTTGGCGCGATCGACGCTCGTTCGCGAGAAAATCGCGTTTTTGAGGCGAAAATTGAAATGTTCTCAAAAACTAGCGAAAAGAGTGTTTTTGGACTAATTCGGGGTCGCTGATTCCGAATCTGGCGTCCGTTTGGCGCGATCGGCGCTCGTTTGCCCAAAAATCGCGTTTTTGAGTCGAAAATTGAAATGTCTCAAAAATCGCGAAAAGAGTGTTTTTCGACTAATTCGGGGTCGCTGATTCCGAATCCGGCGTCCGTTTGGCGCGATCGGCGCTCGTTTGCGAGAAAATCGCGTTTTTGAGGCGAAAATTGAAATATTCTCAATAACTAGCGAAAAGAGTGTTTTTCGACTAATTCGGGGTCGCTGATTCCGAATCCGGCGTCCGTTTGGCGCGATCGGCGCTCGTTTGCGAGAAAATCGCGTTTTTTGAGGTGAAAATTGAAATGTTATCAAAAACTTGCGAAAAGAGTGTTTTTCGACTAATTCGGGGTCGCTGATTCCGAATCCAGCGTCCGTTTGGCGCGATCGGCGCCCAAAAATGTCTTTTTTTGAAGAAACGACAACAAACGACTAAAAACGACGATTTCAGGAATTTTTTTTGAAATCTCAAATTTGGATTTTTTCAATAATTGAGCTGGTAAGGAATATTCCTACCAAGATTGCACCATTGTGGACGAGGTAGGTAGGTATATCGGGTAGGTACGTAGAGCTACAGCAATACGTACGCGCCGATTACCTATCTACAATGATCTCGTTTGGTTGTGTATTTCAAGCTCATACGTGCAATTAACAGTGCACTGAGATGTACATAAGCTAATGTACGTTTACGTACGTTGTGTTATCTTTTAGATAACACCAGGTAGATGCCCTCTCGATGGTTTCGCACCTTCGAGAATATTCGGTAGCTATCTACCTGAGATTATGTCACATCTCAGGCCTGTGATTGGCTAGCCAGGTGCTAGAGGACTTTAATTACCAACCAATCAGGTGTGCTAGCTTCCTAAAGCCAGGTAGCTCGCGACTATAAATAGAGGTGCTTCGAGTCGCGAGCTTCATTACTGTTTTACTGCATTACGTTTTTACCTTTTATACATGTTACTAGTGAACTTATCTGTGTGTATGTTTATGTTCGCGTATTGGTACCGATTACCTATCTTAAACTAAGCGTTTGTTAGTGTAATCGCGTCGTGTTGTAAAACGTAATCGTTTATTAACCTACTGTAATTAATCAGTTGACTATATTGAGTTGAATATACGATTTAGTACTCTGTACCTTCGTATATTATTTGATATAGAACTCAGTAAGGTTGTGAGCTGCTGAAAACTACGTTTCCGCTCACCAACCTATCTCTCGAAGATAGGTATCAGAAAACTGGTGCACTCTTGACACCCCCACCAGGTAGCAAGAAGCACACTCTTGCAGTAGCGGTGACTACTATTTTCATCAGTTCATTGGCGCCGAACGCGGTTGGGACTTCTCAGCCATAGGACGGATTCTGGAAGTCAAGAACTGATACATCGATCCATCGGAAATTTCTACGCCAATCTACGAGGTCATCGACGTGAATTGGTATCGTTATATTTTTAAGTCGTTTTTCTTCGCTCTCGTATTCGTTTTCGCGATCTTCTACGTTTTAAGGAATGTATTTCGGTCAACGTACGTGTTTTCGTTTTTTTAATTCGCTAAAATTCGCGTAATTTTAAGTGAATAGGTAGTGCGCAAGTAGACTATCGTGTAAGAAAGCACAAAGTACTAGGCTACAATTTTTTTTTAATTTTAAGCAAAAACGGAGGACGAAGACGATTTTGTACGTATTTAGGACCAGAGTAGTTGCTGATTATTGGGGAAAAAATGGCTTTAGGAGACGGTTGTTTACCACGATAATTTTGAACGATTCACTTGCGGAAAGAGATTGAAAAAACTCTGAAGGCGAGAGGAAACGTGGAAAATATCGTGCTGATCGTGCTAGGTATTTTAGGGACCGATTTTATCTGAAAGTTGTGATCTTGAAAAAAACGAATTGGAAAAATCTGATAATTTTGGAAAAAATTGTAGGATCTGAAATTCAAAAAATAAAGGATGAAAATCATGCAATTTATAAACGTTTTTCAGGTTGTCGATCGAAAGGACACGATTCTCTGGAAGGGAGAGTTGACACAGACAGACAAGGAATTTTAAAGCGATCGAAGGTGAACTTGACAAAAAGTTTAGGAGAGGTTAGAGATAGTAGATGGCAAGATCACCGCTCTGAACACGAAAAAAGACGAACTCGGACGAAAATTTGAA
>JAVBJF010001202.1:0-18321 GCA_033439095.1 Pseudococcus viburni | reverse complement strand
AACTTTTTTAAAAATTTACAAAAAACTAGAAAAAATCGTCAACTTTTTACACGTGTTTTTTCGAATATTCCATGCGGTACAGCCACCCTAGTTCACCTGCAAAAAATTATCAATCGCAATAGAAAAATTCTAGAGAAAGTGGGCTATCCGTTGCCGCAAAGCGCAACTTTCTACCTATCTTGGTTGTCGAGTAACGCTCGGTAGAAAGTGCGAAACAAAATTCAAAAAAAAATTTTTTTCAAAGAGCATAACTCAGCTCCTGCAGTTTGAAGGTTAGGCAAACATACATACTTCGACTCAGGATGAGTGGCCCACTCACTGGTTGGAAGGAGCGCGGTCAACTTTGAAACACCCTGTATAAACAGCATAGATATTTTCCCTTTAAAATTACAAGTTTTCTTGCAGTGATTTGGTCTTTTCTTTCACTAGAATTTCAATTTTTTTCACAGTTCCAATGGCAGATTTTCTACTGAAATTTTCAATTTTTCCAATTAAAATCCAGCATATGGAAAATCCAAGATTTTTAAGTCTAAAAGACACTATATTCCTTGGTGTTTTTTTGAGTTGGAAACGAACGTTACTCTCAGGAGGATTAGCGAAAACAAATTGAAGAACGCAACAAATGAAAAAATCACGCATATTTGAAAAAAAAATTTAAATGTCTCTAAAGGAATTTTGGAGCTCCTTAATTCATTTTTGAGGTTATTTTGAACTCAAACCCAAAAGTTGGCAGGTTTTTATTTCCTAATTTAATGGCTTTTTGGTTTAAAATTTTTCAGTGTTATCAATTTTAACAAAATGTCACTATCTGATAGTTCTATTTCGTTTTGATGTTTCATGAGATTTAGCATATGGGGCACCTAGGAGAGAGCTCAGGAGGCTTGAGCCCCCCCCCCCCCAGCTCAGCAAGGAGATTTTTTATAGTGAAAATGTAGAAAAAAAGAGCATCTTTTTGTTGTTCAAAAAGTATTTTTTCAAAAAAAATTTCGCCACAACTCTCTAAATCTGAATCAGTCAAATTTGATGAAATTCTGCTATTTTGAATCAGCGAAATAACTTCCATTTGAAATCAGTGATTTTTCACTGATATTTTAATAAAAAATCATTGATTTCTCAGTCAATTCCTAATTTGTCAAAATAATTCAGTAACTTTGACGAAAAAGATCAGTGAAAAATCATTTTTCAGTGATTCAAAAGGGTAGAATTTTACTAAAGATTGATTCAGATTTAGAGAGCAAATCTCGAAATTTTTCAATTTTTCTTCGCCTCGTCACTGAAATAACAGGTTACTCAATTTTTTCATTGAATTTTGACCCCCCCCCCATATTTATCCTTGAATTCTTAGCCCCTCCCTTACATAATTTCTGGGTGATCTTATGAGATGTAGGTACCTAATTATCAATTCGTCAATTTTTTTTTTAATGTAACAAAACGTCATGAAGTATAAAATTGTTCCAAGTTTTTTCAAGCCTAGTATAACAAAATACCATTAGGTATGTTAGAGGCCTGAAAAATTGATTGCCAAAATTTAGTTCTCTGTTTTCTAGCTTGACCACCTTCTCCTCACTCCTCACGACACTATAAGTAACCTATCCAAACTGAAAATCAAAAAAGTCCCATGGAAAATAGAGCTTGATTAAAAATCCCATAATGCACTTTTGGCTTCATCTAACTTATTTTCGAATTAAAAAAAAGAAGTAAAAAAATGATTAAAATGCAATCATCAAATGACAGAGCAGCCATTTCTCACGAAATTGGACAAATGGATTCAGGAGGAGCAAAAAATATAAATTTTGATACTTTCTTCAGAAAAATTGAGAAATTTTAGATTTTGGTTCCACCTCCTTCCACTCCTTCGAGTTGACGTTTGAGTTCGATTTGAGGTCAAACTAATCCTTGGAAATGGAGTCAAAAGTTTCGAAAACTCACTTGGAGTTTGTTGTTTTTCAATTTGTTCGAATCTTTAAACGCTTTTCCCCTTAATTTCTCTGTTAGGTTTTCCAATTTGATTTGGATCACCCATCGGGGGGGGGGGGGATAGTAAAGAAATTTTGAAAAAATATTTTTAAATTTTCAAACTTAAAAAACTTTTAAAAATGTAAACACGAAAGCTTAATTTCCTTTTCTTTTGTGTACCACTGGAAAATTTTGAGTAACACTATAAATGTGCTCCACTTATTTTTATCTTAAAGATTTTGTCATCAAATTAAAAAAAATTCTTTTTAAATTTTTTCTTAAGAATCCAGTGATAAATTTTCTCATTGAAATTCAATTTTCTCCTTGAAATAGTAACGCAGTCTTCAAGTAAGGAGTGAGAGATTACCCTTCCCCTTTACTGAGTTTACTGGCAGTATGGAAAAAGTAGGTACGAGTGAGGAAATAGAAATTATCATTTTAGAAATTTTCTTTCTATGCACAATAGTAAGAAAAAGTTATACTTACTTACCTGCGTACGTAAAATCAAAAAATGTGAAAAAATTTATCTCATCTAGAAATTTTTGAATTTTTACTCTCTCTCTCTCCTGTAATTTTGATTTTTCATTGCTCTGAAATTCTAACTTCTTCCCGTTCCCCAGAAAATCGCTGATATAAATTGATCGTTTTAGATTCTCCGATCGCCTCTTCTCCTCTCATTCATAACATCGTGAGAAGAGCTGCCTGGGTCCAACATTATCAGAAAAGAAATTCCAAGAGGGTCTCGATATTCAAGGCACAATACAATGGTTTATTGCCTCTCTCCGACCTTTCTATACCACCACTTACTATTATTTGAAAACAGCTTCATCAGGGGCTGGGCAAAATGAATGAACAATGTTGAAAAAATTTACGAGAAAAGTTGAACAGTTTTATAATTTTATCTGAAAATTGTATGGGTTTAGTTAAACTTCAATAAATTTAGGTGAGAAATTGAACAAGTTAACAGCTTTTAGTGTAAAGTTAATAATTTACAATTTTAGATGAAAAATTCAACAACTTAATGAGAAAAATTGAACATAAAGTACTTCCAGGAACCGGGAAGAACTAGGTAGGTATCTATTTTTTTTAAATATGATAAAGGATGAACTCGATATTGAATAAACATAGGTAAGGTACCTATACCTACTTAATCGGTTTTGGCATGTAAATTCATTTTCTCCCAAAGAGACACGATGGAAATTTTTTGTTAGATTTTTTATGCTAAATTCCATCAGGTGAACAATGAATTAAATTTCAATTTTTCGTGCTACAGATTTCCGGGCTTCCTTGAAAAATTCGTCGTGAAAATTTTTTGTGGTCATCCAAGATGAAATTTTTTCCACTAAATTTAATTTTTTTGAGAAATTTTTTTCACTGAAATTTATGGTCCTTATGAATATTTTCACCCTACTTGGTCTCTTTTTTTTCTTTTTTTTTTTTAAATCAGTGGCAATTTTGGAAGGGAAAATCTGAGGAAGTTAAAAAGTTCAATGAAACTGAACATTTTTCAAAATCTTTCTTACTTATACGAATTTATCCAAAACCCACACAAAATTCAAATAGATTCACGTTTATTGTATTTCTATTACTTTTTGAAATTTCTCTTAATTACTCATTGTGTCAGGAAGAAATTTTGAAAAACGTTAAGTTGAAAACTTATTTTAAAAAATTCAGGATGAAATTTTAAAAAATATGGATTTGAAAAAAATTTGAAGAAATGTTGGGAAAATGTTTATACCGAAATGTTATTCAACTACAAATTTTTTCAACTAAAATTTTCTCAACATTTTTCCAACCTGGATTTAAAAAAAAAAATTAAAATTCATATTTTTGGAATTTTTTCTAATTCTAAACCTTTTTTCAATAATTTTGAAATTTCTTCACATTTTTTTTTAAAAATTTAAACTTTATGTTTTTTAAAATGTCTTTTGACTAATTGGAAGAAATTTTTAAGAACATGAAATTTAAAAAAGTGGAAAAAATCCAAATTGTAAAAATTTCGAGAAAATTTAGGTTTGAAATACGTAATTTTTTATTGTTGAAAAAATTTTAAATTGGAAATTCGATACGATTTTGAAAAAAAAATTGAAATTAAGTGATTGAAGAAATTTAGAGTTGAAAAAATTGAGCTCAGAAATTAGAATAAATTTAGACTTGGATCGTTGAAATCCCGTTTATGGCAAAAATAATTAGGAGCAGGTCAAGCTACCTTGTTTTAGAATGGAATTTAATTTAATTTGCCTATTTTTCTGGACACATTTCACCAAAAAATTAGTATGTACTTGAAAAAATCTCTATCTTTGAAAAAATCGTCTGACTTCCGGAACTTCCCTGGGAAAATCGCCTCCACAAACTCATAAAGGAACTTCTTGACCCTGTTCTCTAATTTGAACGAAAATTGAATAGCACCTCAAAGAAATAACCATCCACAATATTCAGCTACTAAAATTGATTTTCCAATTCTGTTTGTCCTCAGAATTCAGATAGCATAATTTATACAAAAATGATAAATTAATAACCAAAAAAACATATTTTTTATACACACGCGAGGAGCTTTGATTTTTTACAGGGCGTTGATCGTTGATCTCTCGAAGCCATTTGGTTGGTTTTCATCCAAGTAGGTAGGTAGATATGCCATTATCGGATTTTCCAGCCAAATATCCCCGTCGTCGGTTGTTGTCCGTGTTTCAACAGTGGAAACCGAGCAATATACTTTTTGTAGATTTTTTTAACATTGGAGTTGATTTTTTTGTTCTTGTATTTGTTCTTGTTTCTGTTCTTAGATTTGGGATTACCAAGTGATCTGACCTGTCCCGATCTATTGGTACGTTTTCGATCACGCAAAACATTGACAGCCATCACACCTTCGGCCAAAGCAGGTCCGAAATAATCAGTCAATATCATGAACATTGAATTAACCGGCATTAGGGTTTTAGGGCTCTTGAGGAACCATTTGTGAAACAGAATGTTGGTACCTTCGTAATAGACTAAGCACGTACTCAGTGGACAAACCGGACGAGGAAAATCCGGCCAACTCGGATTCTTCGTCCAGTTCATTTCAACTTTACTAGTAGGCATTCTATAGCCAGCCGTGCCAAATGATGGCAAATGTCCCGAGACAACAAAATCCGGAGGCACGATTTTCAGCGGATTATTTCCACTCAAGAAAGTAATGTAGCATTCGGATTTCTTTGGTGATCGGATGGCATTGTAGGCGTGATTTTTGATCTTCGACCATTTCTTGTATTGGTCATCAGTGCCCTTGACATTCCAATAATTTTGAATGCGGCAGCGTTTGTTTGAAAACAAAGAGCATTTATTGAATTCGTTTTGGGCAATGAGCAAAATCTTGCCTCGCATTTCTCTAATAGTTTTACCCTTGAACGACGTCCATCGCAAGAAATTCTCTTTACCATATCGTTTCAGGTATTCATCTAGGACATTACATAATGGCGGCTGGTTGCCATCCGGTTTGTAGTCCTCTTGCAATGCCAGAATCACACTTTCCCTGGGATATCGATTTAAAAATGTGAAAACTACTGACAGCACATCGTCAAAGTTTAGGCCCAGATTTATCATGCCATGGTGACAGGAAAATGAGCGAGGACTGGTGCGCCTGAGTCGTACGTCGAATAGGCGAATACCCTGCAACAGTTGGTCCATCATGTTTAAAGTTTGACATTGCACAAATGGTATGGAATTGGCGAGGTGCGCCACTGTATTGTGTGTACCGAGGATTGTTAATTTGTTGACGGGGAAATTGTCGCTGAGGATTGAGAAGACCTTGTGTCCTGAACGGGTTGGTCTGTGGATGAAATCCTTTCCTTCGCGAAAATACGAAGTGTGATAATGTCCTTTGGCAAAAGCGAGAAACACAAATAGCATTAAATAAGCAGAGATAATCATTGCTTGAAATTTGATAGATGGAGGTAGGATTTGACATCGATATGGTACTCACGGTCAAAGGATCAATTTTGAGCTGCCTAGGAGTATCCAGGAATAATTGAAAAGTCGATGTAGGAGAAGGTATATCTGCAGGTAATTTTTGAGTAGAAATTTTTTCGAGTTGATGAAATTTCAATAGGTAACGAAAACTACACGAATGAAAATAAAACTGAACGTGATTTGGTGGCAGAAACTGACCACATGTCTGTGATAGACAATCAGCAAACTGCATTAGATTAAAGTTTTCTCCGCCATTCGTCAAGGCAATTAAACCTTTTGTTAATTTTTTGCGTAATTTTAGTTCAAGTCAGTCGAGAGAATGCAGTAAACTTCGGTCAAGTATGTCATTTCATGCGAGTTTTTCAATTTCATTCTTCCTTTGTTAGCTCTCGATTATCTCACCTGTGAAGTATTCTATGAACAAAGGTAGGTACTTACCTATCCCAATCGAATTTAAAATTTTGGCCGCTAAAAACAATATCGAAAGCACATTTTAAAAAATCCAAAATTTTAGGTGCTGTTTATCTGACAAATTTTGGCGAATTTTTGAGATTTCAAAATCACCTCGTGACCCTGCAGAACTATAAAATATGAAAATTGAATCTAATCAAGGTAAAAAGTCGAAATTTGATACAGATAATATACCCTATTTTTGACCTCCTTATGAGAGTTGCGATTTGAGTTTCTACACACTTCTAAACCATTGACCTTGAAATTGGATACCTTTTTTTGCACTCTACAAGAAGATTGCAGGGCTGCAGATCGCCAATTTCAATTTTTTACATGTTTTACC
The DNA here is from genome assembly GCA_033439095.1 of Pseudococcus viburni. Taxonomy (NCBI): domain Eukaryota; kingdom Metazoa; phylum Arthropoda; class Insecta; order Hemiptera; family Pseudococcidae; genus Pseudococcus; species Pseudococcus viburni. The sequence continues at coordinate 11,627 of JAVBJF010001202.1, read as the reverse complement.
ATAATTCAAATTTCTCACTCAAAGGTCTCAAAATCAAGCCAAGAAAAAGTTTTTGGTCACCAAGAATAACTTTTGATAAGATATTTCAAAAAAAATTCATGGAAGTGTAGCCAACTACACGGATTTTAGTATTTTTCATGAAATTCAACTTTGGTATTCATTCAGTGCTTTGAAAAGTAAGCCAAAAAATTCCAGCTTCCCATGATTGGATCAAATTTTCATGGATATTTTGTATTTTTGCATTAGGGTTATAGTGTAATTTTAAATTTTCAAAAATTCTCTAAAATTTGAAAAATGAGATTTTGCAGCTCCTGAAATCTTGGATATTATGCAATATGAGTTCAATTTTAATATTGAGAAGGAATAAGGGAGATGAATTTCAATCCATAAAAATTTGTAGTCAGGTCTCAATCGTACAAAAAAAGGCTTCCGCGCGAAATTCCTGTTAAAATTAATTTTATAATTGATTCTTGTTCTGGACACTAAAACAAAGAAATTAACCCCGTATGCCCTTTCCCCCCTCTCCCTTTCACCAGGGTCCACCCACAACATTTCAAATGCGTGTTTTGCCTTATCTATGGGTCGTAATGAAAAAATGTTCAAACAAAAGTTGTTCCTCAGCACCCAATGTATATTTTAATTCCTCATAAAAATCCATTTTGGAGCATTTCCAGCCTCCCAAATTTGAAAATAAAACAGTTATCAAAAAACTTCAAAATCACGTTTTCTTCATTTTAAGCGAAAAGCTTCAGAGATACGGTAAAATTTGTAACCACAAAAAGTATTCAGAATTGAATTTCCTTTCCAATGGATTTTATCACGACCATTTTCACTAACTTTTCCCGGCAGGGTGGATCTCTCCCCCTCCCCCTCATCTCAAAAGTTGGACCCACGGAAAAAAAATTGAACGATTTTTGTTTTCCGCTATCTAATGCATAATTTAATTTATTATCGGGATTCATTTTGCAGCGAATTTCGTTCGTGGGTCCAACTTTTGTGAAAACGAGGAAGGGGAGAGGTCCACTCTGTTGGGAAAAGTTGGTGAAAATTGTCGTGATAGACGTCATTGGAAAGTAAATTCAATTCTGAATACTTTTTGTGGTTACAAATTTTGTCGTATCTCCGAAACTTTTTGTTTAAAATGAAGAAAACGTGATTTTGAGGTTTTCTCAAAAACATGTTTTGTTTCTAAAATTGGAGGTGGCAGGAGTTGCTCCAAAATGGATTTTGATAAGAAATGAAAATGTACATTAGGTGCTGAGGAGCAACTTTTGTTTGAAAATTTTTTCATTGCGACCCTTAGATAAGGCGATAAACACGTTTGAAATGTCGGGGCCCTGGGGAAAGGGGGGAAAGGGCATACGGGCTTAATTTCTTTGTTTTAATGTCCAGAACAAGAATCAATCATAAAGTCAATTTTAACAGGAATAGCGCGCCGATGTACGATTGAGACCTGACTATTGATGCAACATAATGGATGACATTTTGTTAGACATAAAAAAAAACAGAAAATTTTTTGATCTGAGATTATCTTACAATTTACAAAAATTCCTTACAATTTGAAAATGATAAAAAAGTTTTAAAAAGCTCGAAATGGGACATTTTAGTAAAAAGCAATCTCCTCAGCTATAATTTGAATTTGAGTCATTTCTTGAGAGAATGTCATACCTAATAATTATTCGAGGAAAAAATAGGAAAAAAGGTTTGAAATAATTTTTGTTGCTACCTATTTATTTTTCCTTCATAATTAAAGCAAAAGTTTTTGCTATGTACGTAGGTAATTTTTTTTCCATCTAAAATTTCAAATGGTATTTTTTTCAGCTAAGATTTTTGCTTTTCCACGAAAAATCCGGTATATTAAAAATATCCATCGTATTATGATTATCAAAATTGAAAATTTTCGTTGAACAATTCAATTTTACTCAAAAACTTGGTGAAAAAATCACACAAGTTTTGCTGAGAAGTAAAAGCTTTTAAATAATGCGTAGGTAGGTAAGTATGGTAATTCTAATACCTAATTAGGTTTGTTGTTGGGATTTTCTTTTTAAAGCAATTTTTACGAATTTAAAAATAATCTCACATCAAATGACTTGAACTATAAACATAAAAATAACTTTTTGTTAAAATTTCAGATATTTAAGCATTTTTTTTTTAAAATCGCAAACTTATTTTAAATTTTTTTGTAATAAAAATCGATTTCTAGGGTTTTATGATCGCCCCAAACTGCTCGCTTACAGTCTCAGGCGTCTCATTCTGGTTACGGACAATCTCGAAGCTTCGAACATGGTCCTCAGAGTGTCATACCCCAAAAAATCTAAATTTCTATTTTTTGGGGTTCGAGATCATTTTTTGGAGTTGGAGCCCTCTGATTTTTGTGACAATTAATTTTTCTACGATGAGTCAGTCCATCGTGAAGCACAAACGAGAACGAATTCAACGATATTTGGTTTTTGGAATTTTAGATCATTTTTGTCACTCCTCCTCTAGCTTCCTTCCGAAAACCCATTAATAACCTGTCTTTACTTACCGAAAAATTAATAGCGGTGAATTTTTTGCTGGATTTTTCATGTTGAATTCCAGCATGATGATTTCATTGCCAATTTTTTTGTTACAGAAATCAAATTTTAATTTTTTTCAGCATAAAATTTATTTTCTCTACAAGCTTTAAGTTAACCTACTGAAACGCAGGGACAGTGTCGTCATCTCCATAGTATTTGCTTCTTTTTTTATGTCGTTGTCAGATATACTGACCAAGTCATCTTTATGATTGAGGTCTCCAATTTAACAGCAGAGAGAGCTTGAAATATAATTTTTGCAGACCTAGGCGCTGGAATTTATCATGCTGCCTTCATTACCGATTGTGATGCTACTAGACATCTCAGTGATCGGTGGATTGGCCTCCACTGATGTATTGGTACGCTTCCGATCTCGCAGAACATTAACAGCCATTACACCTTCGGCCAAAGCAGGTCCGAAATAATCAGTCAGAATCATAAACATCGAATCTACAGGCATTAGGGTTTCGGCATTCTTGAGGAACCATTCATAAAACAAAACATTGGTACCTTCGAAAAAGGGTAAGCATGTTTTCAATGGGCAAACTGCGCGAGGAAAATCCGGCCAAGTTGGTTTTTTTGTCCGTTTAATTTCAACGTTTCCGGTAGGCATTCGATTGGCACTCGTGCCAAATGGAGGCAAATGTCCCGAGACAACAAAATCCGGATAAACCGCAGAGCTGGGATTGCTGCCATCAAATAGGTGACGTAGCATTCGGACTTATTAGTTGATTGGATGGCATCATCTGCGTGATCTTTAATATTCACCATTTGTCATATAGATCTCGTTATGCCTTCGAGTTTTCCAATAATTTTGAATATGGCAGCGTTTGTACGAAAACAGATTGCAACTGTCGAAATTTTTTTTCGAAATTAGTAAAATTTTTCCACGCATTTCTTTAATGGTTTTACCCTCGAAGGAATTCCAAAGCAAGAAATTCTCTTTACCATGGCGTTCCAGGTATTCGTCTAGGACAGTGCACAATGGAGGTTGATCACCATCTGGTTTGTAGTCCTCTTTCAGGGCACAGAATTACACTTTCGTTGGGATGGTAATGTAGAAAAGTGAAAACGTCTGAAATAATACGTCGTTGAAGTTTTTCTTCAAATATACCACGCCGTGATGACAGGAAAGTGCGCGAGGACTGGTGCGTCGAAGTCGCAGATCTAAGAGTCGAATACCCTGCAATAGCTGGTCCATTATGTTGAGAGCTTGGCATTGCACGAATGGTACAAAATTGTCGTATGCGGCTGAGTTATGTGTACCGAGGATGGTTAATTTATTGACGGGGAAATCGTCGCTGAGCATTGAGAACACCTCGTCTCCTGAAAAGGTTGGCCTATCCTCAAAATCTTTGTGCTCGCGAAAATACGAAGTGTGGTAGTGTCCTCTCGCAAAAGCGAGGAACAAAAATGGCGCTAGGTAAGTTGACGTAATCATTGCTTCGAATTTGATAGGTGTCGATAGGAGTCTGCATCAATTGAACTCACTGCAAAAAAAAACAATTTCGATGGTCCATGAACATCCAGAAACAACAATCTTTTAAAAAAATATCATAAATGTAACATTTAATGCCGATTGAAAATAGAATATTTTCAAGATGGGATTTCTAAAGAGAGAGAAGGGAGGGTATTTCTCTCAAAATTTGGGTAAAAATTTCAAAATAAATTTGGGGCATTTGAATTATTTGCTGGCATATTTTCCAGGATACTTAACACAAAGGCCTTATTTTTTCAATAGAATATTTTCCAATGCCTCTTCAGCGTCCTCTCCTCCAAAAATAGTCTTAATTTGACAAATTATCATGTTCTTGAAGATGCTGAATACAACTGAATTAGCCAGAATTTGACGGGGTCGAACCCATTTTTGGCATTTTCCAAGAGAAGCAAAAAACTGTTTTATTATGAAAACTAAAAATTGGTAGAAAACGTATTTTAGGCCATTGAAATGGAACCACAAGAGACAATTTTTCAGACCATTGTGGAAATTTTTTTCCAATGTACTGAAGATACGGTCGCTAGAAGCTTTTCGACTTAGCCTCCTTTTAGTTCTCATTAGTGACCAAACTTCGGATTTGGGACTCGCAATCGTGTGGAACTTCTTCCCACTTTTTTTTTTTTTTTTTTTTGTATATTTGTTGTAAGGAACAATCTTATATTTATGTATAAATTATTTCCATTTTCGACATGTTAGCATATTATGAATGGGTGTGGAGGAGTCGCCCATTGGCTATTCTCCTAATTGGCCTCAAGTGGCTTTGTTCTTTTTAGACGCCTTACGTCCCCAGAGTATCCAAGCAGGTCGAATTGCCTCTTCATTTACATGAGAGTGTAAACGGACTCTCATCGAACTTTTGATCTGCTCGACTCTCAAACTCTTCCACAGTTGGCAAATCCAGAGGTCTCTTATGAAAATGTCATCGTTTCGAGAGTAGCGGCATGCATTTACCAGTGCTCTCAGAATAATGTTTTGTCTTCTCTGAATGGCATCTCTGTGGCTCTTTTTAGAGCATCCCCACAAGACTAAGCCATAGGACCATATTGGTCTGATGATTTGCTTGTAGACCAGCACCTTGCATTGTAAATTTAATGTCGGACTGCCGTCCTATTAGCAGTACAGTAGTGTCCTTTTTCTTGATCTGTTTTTTGCGGGGCTACTTTTCATCTTGACATGAAACCCCATGTCAGTGTGAGGTATAGGGGCATGCCCAGGTACCCTAGCTGAATCCGCCTGTGAACTGGCTCGCCTACTAGGTAACACTCTTGCAGGCTATCTGCATGGCGTAAGTCTGTATTAATACGTGGAAAGATTGCTATTATCTTAAACCAATAATTACTCCACTTTTCTAGTCCATTGTAGAGGTTGAGTAGGTTTTTCCGAAGCATCTCATTAGCATGTTTCTTGCTTTCTCACTCACTGCTTAATATGGCCGATCATATGCAAACGTTGCTGTGGGTGGTAATATATTAGTGGTTAGGGTCCTGTGTGTACCAGCTGAATGTAAAGAGAGGGCCAAGTACAATGCCCTGTGGGACACACCTCGGCAGGATTCGTGACATGAAGATTGAGCAAGCTCGTACCTAATTGGAATTTCCTTCCTGTTAGATACGACTCCAGTAGACGCATAAATTTTTTCCTGGGAGCTGCTGCTGACAATTTATAGACCAGCCTTGTGCCCACACCCCCCCCAGTGTCAAAGGCCTTTGCAACATCAAGGAAAGACAGCTGAAGCAAAATTTGTTTCCTCCAGAGCCTTTTCTATAATGGTTAACTACGCGGTGGACCCTGGTCCAATTGTTGAATGGCTCTGCCTAAATCCAAATTGATGAGAGGCAAATCTTCTTTCACCAATGGCAACAATCTCACAATTAGCATTTTCTCAAACACCTTTGCAATGGTGGAAAGGAGTGAGATTTTCGGTCGATAAGATCCCACATCATCCCCCTGGTTTTTCCTGCGCTTTTTTTATCATTATAATTTGTGCTACCTTGAAGCAATTTGGTACATGTTTCAGTACGTTAGACATGCATTGAAAATGTAGGTCAGTAGAACAATGGGCTTTTTTTTAGATAACTGTTTTAAGGAACTATAGGTGAAATTTCATCCACACCAGGCAGAGTTTTTGACTTCATTTTAATCAATTATAGCTGCGACTTCGTACAGGCGAGCAGGGACGTAATTGTTGATCATCTTTATAGGTAGGTGTGGTGTCCACTACTACTACCGGTATCTTCAGTTTGAAATACCCCTGCTAGTTACTTAGCAAAAAGTTCTGCTTTTTTCTTTACTACTTTTCACCCAGGGTGGCCTTCACTATCACGAATAGGCAAAATTGTGGACCAACTGGCCTTTTAAACCGACGCGTGGCCTTCCACAAGGAGTAATTTTGGATTTGGCTGCTGGGCTGAGTCTGGAGAGAAAAATCTGCCAGGGACCTTTGCTTGTGTTTTTGAGTCATGCTGGTACCTGCCTACCCTAATTCTGTTGAACACATTTCTTGTCATGTGGGCTGCGGGTTTTTCTCGCCACACCGTCGTCTTTGCTTTTCTTCTCTCTGCAATTTTCTTCCTTATCTCCAAGGGGTATGCAAAGTCCGTGGATTATTGGTGTGTTGGAAGTGGGGAGTCGAGTCAGCCGCTGCCTGCCGTATGTTGCTGATAAAAGTATCCAAGTGAGAATCAATTTCCTGAGGCGTTTTCAATTTAACTTTTAGGTCAATTATGCTGGTCGATAATATCACGGAAATTTTTCCCAGTTAGTATGTCGATTCACCAAGGTAGGAACCTCTTTTTTGAGGGCTGTTGTATTGAGAGTACGTAGGACTGGCGAAATGATCCGATGAGAGATCTGTTATGTTTTTCTCTGCCAAGGTAAAAAACAGATGAATTCCTTTTGTAATAAGAAAATTCAATCACATCAGGCTTTTTCCTACGGTCAGTTGGCCCAGTACGTAGGTCCTCCTGCTGACCTAATGCAGCTTTGAGTACTCTGTATGGCCTCCAGCAAGGCCTTTCCCTTTGTGTGAGCTGGGCTATTATTACTCGAAGCTCCCCAAGCTGGGTGTTTAGCATTAAAGTCTCCGCCAATGATGAATCGAGGGCCAAGATATCGTAGGAGGCTCTCATACTGGCTTTTCTGCACCCGATGTTTAGGTGGAAAATATACGGCAGCTAGATTGAGTGCTGCTCCCCCTTGGTCAATTACTACTTTGGCAACTTGAGCATACTCCTCGGAAAATTCAGAATCTGGGTGGTGTTGGATATTACTCCTTATGATCACGGCAGCTCCTGCATGTGCGCCACCACTGGGATGCGGAGTATGATAAATTGCATACCCTTTCATTCTAGGGCAGTTTCTCCTTGTATAATGTGTTTCAGCTACTAATGCGATGTCAATTTTATTATCATTTAGAAATATTTCGAGTTCGTTGAGACGATTTTTAAGGCCATTGGCGTTCCATGTAATGATTCGGACAGTGTTACTTGTCATGCTTAAATTTGCTGGGGTGTTGAGTTAAAGGTTGCCCTTTTTCCAGTATTGCAAGTCGTTGAGAAATTAGGTTGACATCTTTTGAGAGTTTTGTGAGTATAGTTATAATACTCTCATCCTCACTATCAGCCGTTTTGACGACTTCAGCATAGGTAGGTTGTTGGACCAGTGCATCTTTGGTTCGATGCTTGGATGCTGGGCTTTTGTCCAACATCTCTGCTAATGAACCCAACTTGCTTCTACTGGCTTGGACCCTCTGTACCGCAGAAATGGCAGGCTTTCTCAGAAACTTCTCCAGGTCTCTGTAGGTAGGGCACCCTTTATAATTCGCGGAGTGATTTCCACCACAGTTTGAGCACTTGAACTTGGTCGCATCCTTTACACTACATAAAGCTGAGATATGTGCACCAGAGCATTTGAAACATACCTCCTGCCTGTGACAACCTTGTTTAGTGTGATTCCATTTTTGGCACCTCTGGCATTGAGGAATTGAGAATTTTTTGTGAGGCGGTTCAACTTTAATCTTGCAGTATGCAATATAAGTTAATTCGTACACATTTTTATTGTTATCCTTTGGTTCAAGGTCGACAAAGAACAAGGGATAAGCTTTTCGATTCCTTTCAGTTATTTTGCCGCCATTATCTCGAACTTTAATTGTCTTCTCAATATTGGTAACTTTGACTGGAACATGGCCATGATTAATAAATTCTTGAGCGATTTCCTCTGTACTTGTAGTCGATGGAAGGCCCCTCACAACTACACGATATGGCTTCTCATTTTTAATTTTATACGTGTGGTATTCACTATTCATTTGCCTGAGGGCTGTGACGACTTCTCTGAATTTATCAACATTCTTTGTTGTAACTATTATATCTCCACTGTTAGTAGCTTTGAATAAAACTTCGTCTCCACTGAATTCGACTTTTTCACTGAGACCGTTTTTGAACTTTTCAAAGTCTTGGATATTGCTAACTGTAATTTTAGGAGGTTTTCCTAGTTTTATTACCTTTTGAGCGGCTAACTCAGCCGTAGGTGAGTCAATTTCGATATCCTCTACAGTGGACTCGAGTGATGAGGATGCGGAGTTTACAGGAGGTAAGCTCGTAGTCTCTTTTCTGCGTCCCATTTGATTGAATTTTTTCCTCAGGTCATTCACCTGATTCGTCAGCTCGTTAATTTGGACTTTATATTGATTTTCACGTTCGACACAAGCGTTCCATTCTATTTTCCATTGCTCAAATCGCTCCGCAGTGATTGTGACAACACCGTCTTTAGCAATAGGTTCCACTGCTTCGTCAGTGTACACTCCGCCTCCTGGCAGATTGCTCGTAGCTGTTACAACTTTCATGTCATTTCGTATACGCGATAATATGCACGATAACGAGCTAACAAGTTACTTAGATACACCGATACACGTCCTATCTCAACCGACGTTTACACGAGACTCCTTCTTCCCACTTGAGTACTTATTTGTACACTATTTCAGTATTGATTCTGTTTCGATTGACCGAAGTTCATCCAAGCTAGACATTAAAAAAAAAAAATGTGAAATGAAAAAAAATCAAAAAATTTTGCTTTGAAATCACCAATTTTTGGATCCAAAATTGTGTTATAAAATGAGAAAACGAAACTTTTCGAAATATTTATTCAATTTTCATACAAAAATATGAAATTGTGAAAAAATTTATCACAATAGTCAATTTTTTTAAAAATGTGCGAAAAATTCGAAATTTTTTCAATGTGTTCTCGACAAGTGAGTGAAATTCAACCACACCATTCATGTATTAATTTCCATCATCAACTCAAAAATGACAAAAAAATGGACTTAACCGCCCATCTAGTTCTGGCCAATTCAATTAAAACCTTAATTTTTCGATTGTAATGAGAGTTGTCGTTTTTGTGGAAATGATATGACTTTAGTTTGTTCACTGGACTTTGCCCACACTCTAAATTCAAATCACTAATTTTTAGCTCATTTGACTGATGAAATAGACAAAATTATCGACTGATGAATCAGCTTGAAATCAGTGAAAAATTATTGATTTAACCAGTAATTTTTATTAATTCAATTAGTAGGTAAAATTATTCGTCAGAATAACTAATAAATATGGAATCAGACAATTTTACCAGTTCCATCAATGAAATTTACTGATTGAATTAATGAAAATGCCTGGTTGAATTTGACAATGAAATTTTACTGATTCGTCAGTTGACGAATATTCGTATAATTCAACAGTTATAAATGGGCTATAAATGACTGATGGGTCAGTGAATATTTCGTTGATTTCAATTAAAGAAGCAATTTTCAGCTCTTTTATCCTAGGGAGTCGGAATGAAAAAAATCGTCAGTGAGTTGAGAAATTGAGATACCTACATCAACCCATCCCATCACCCTTCCCCCTCAACGTTTTTTTTTTTGGCGAAATTCGTTATCTACGACATCGAAAACCTACATTTCGATATACTTATTACACCATTTTTTAAATCTAAATTCCAATTAATCTCCTGCCTTTCTATCTCTTTTCCCAACATCACAACCCACCCAACGATTTTTCTTGGCATTTTTTGGCTGCGATGAATTTAAGGATGAATTTTCATCGCAGAATTCATCGCACGTTTTTTTCTCGTTTTTGAGGCCGAGATGATCATTGGAATGTATTTTCATCACAAAAAAATCATCCCACGATTTTTTCGACCATTTTTGGGCTGCGATTAATATGGGACGAATTTTCACCGCAGAATTATTCGCAGATTTTTTTCTCGTTTTTGAGGCTGAGATTATCATTGGAATGTATTTTCATCACAAAAAAAATCATCCCACGATTTTTTCGACCATTTTTGGGCTGCGATTAATATGGGACGAATTTTCACCGCAGAATTATTCGCAGATTTTTTTCTTGTTTTTGAGGCCGAGATGAACGTTGGAATGGATTTTCATCCCAAAATAATCATCCCACGATTTTTTGACCATTTTTGGACTGCAATTACTTTGGGACGAATTTTCATCGCAGAATTAATCACACGTTTTTTTCTCGTTGTTGAGGCCGAGATGAACGTTGGAATGGATTTTCATCCCAAAATAATCATCCTACAATTTTTTCGACCATTTGTGGGCTGCGTTTAATTTGAGATGAACTTTCATCGTAGAATTAATTGCACGTTTTTTTTCTCTTCCACCTCCTCCTCTACTCTTCCCCCTCACCGATTTTCTTCGGGAAATGTTATCTACAACTTCGGGAACCTTCATTTCGATATATTACACGATTTCTTTAATCAAAATTCCAATTTACTTCCCCTTCCTATTCCTCTTCTTCCTCCTCCTATCTTCTTCTCCCTCATCATTTTTTTTGCCAAATTCGTCTACGACTTCGAAAACCTATATGTCGATCCTATTACACGATCTTTTTAAAATCAAAATTGCAATTTTACTCTCCTCTCCTCCTCTTCCCCCCACCACTTTTTTTTTTACGAAATTTGTAATTTTACAACCTTGAAAACGTACGATACATTTCTTTTCAATACTTCTTGCTCCAAGGACGTAAATATGTACAGTAGCGTGCAAATTAAGTAGGACAAGCAATTTTGCGCGTATCAAGTCATAACTTTAAACCATCGTAACTCCGGCAAAAATGAACGGGTTTGGCTCGTATTGGTCTCATTCGATTTGTTGGACTGTCTACTACAAAATAAGACCAGAACGACCCCGGTAGCTTATTCCAGTCCGAAGTTATTCGCGATTAAGTAAAAAAGGGGGAAAAATTGGAGGTTCGCGGAAATTCAAATAACTTTGAGCGAAAATAAAATCAAGATTTCGTTTTGGTACGGTTTTGTAGTAGACAGTCTAAAGAATCGAATAAGACCAAAACGAGCCAAAACCGTTCATTTTCATCAGACGGAGAGCGGTTACAACTTTTGGACATATAAACACGTTGTCCATACATTACCAAAAGTTGTAACCGCTCTCCGTCTGATGAAATGAACGGTTTGTTGCTCGTTTTGGTCTTATTCGATTCTTTAGACTGTCTACTACAAAACCGTACCAAACGAAATCTTGATTTTATTTTACAGCTCAAAGTTATTTT
>JAVBJF010001201.1:0-18392 GCA_033439095.1 Pseudococcus viburni | reverse complement strand
CAGGCACGGGTTGAAATTCGGTCAGTTGGGGGCGATGGCGATCCACGAAACAGCACCCAAAACACATCGCGATCAATCACACGATCGAAGGAGCCAGTCGCGCACAAAACAATGGCACATTCGAAACAAAACTGAAGAAAACAGAAATTAGGGAATTGGCGAAAGCTCGCGGATCAGAGACGCACTTGGGTGAAAAAAAATCGACACAATCGGAATCGAACGCGAACCAGATCACAGTCACATTCACAAAAGTAGAAATCACAATTAAGTCAAAAAAATTGAAAGAATTTACAAAATTGCATCGAATATTGAACGAAAACGAGGATTTTAGATTGAAAATACCGAAACTGGCACCGCGAGTTGGAACTTTCGGACTGAGGCATACATTGGTCGCGTTTTACTCTGTGTGATCGAGCGAGAAGATCGATTAGTTCGACATGGCTGCTACCTGGCGGTGGCTCCGGCTATTCGTGCGTGATGGAGGGCACCGAAGACTGAACAGAGAGGAATACGGTGGTGGAAGTATGTTCGCGTACAGAAGAAGTATAGAAGTTTAAGGTATACGACCACATTGGCAGGAGATGGTGTGTAAAAACAGGAGTGAGCACCAGTACTGTGGAAGAGACGCAGGTACACCGTGTACACATAGTCGAGGCTAAAACACGCGGCGCGGCGCGGCTTAGGCCTTATCACGCTCGATGCTACTTTACCTGACCCTGCCTCGGCCCCACCTGTGACCAGTACCACCACTCCTGTTCGAGGCTACCTAACCAGCATTAAAACGTTTACCGACCGGTCTACCGACTGACTCAGAATGTCTTAGGTTTTAACCCGTTCGCCGAACCGCCATCCTAGTCGAGGTACATTATCACAGTGAACAGAATAGTGTTTCGATCTGTTGTATGTATACTGTATACTGTATACATACGTGTAGAGAGATACCGGTAGGTAGGTACGCGGTATCTATTTTGTGTGTTGTTGTTGTGTGTTGTGTTACTCGGTTGCTCTGGGACTTAGATCATTTCTTTTTTCAGCTAGAAATGCTAAAGATATCTAGTTTTCACCAGTGACGTACCGAAGGCATTTTCCAGGGGGGGGGGGAGAAGAGGTGAAAATCCCAACTCAAATTCTCAAAATTCCCAACTACATATAGCCGATATCAGAATTCCGGAGGGGGGGTGTAAAATTAAAATTTGCGAACCAATCCAATTTTTTTCAAACTTTCCCGACTGATTTCTTAAAATTTACATGTATAGTAGGGTGGATCGCTAAAAAAAAACATACCTCAGATTTCAACCAAATTCGCTGGGGTTGTTGGGTCATCATCGGAGACTACCCAAAAAAATTTTGAGCCCCCTAGGTGAAGAGGGAGGGGAGCTAGGGGCTCTTAAAGGGCACCTCCTTTTGAAAAAAACGCGGTTTTTTGTGTTTTTTAGCTCGAAAATATGGCGTACGATTCACGAAAGAGCACTAAAAAGGTGCGATTTGAGTTTCTACACCCCCCTGAGCAATTGCCGCCCCTCGAAAATGAAACCCCATTCTGCTACCCGGGGGTCCAAAAGTTGCAGATCGCGAAATTTCAATGTTGTAAAATTGTATTTGGCCTCGAATTGATTACTTTGACACCGGACAATTTTAATAAATTTTTTTTCTAATTTTTGAAGAAAATTTTGAAAATTTTCTTCGATCAGTGTAACCAACCGCAAATTGTAATATTCAAATTTATGGGATTCGCGTTGATCTGATCATGTATATCTAATAGGGTGGATCGAAAAAAAAACATATCTTGGATTTTGACCAAAGAGCCTCTCCGCATAAGATGGTGAATTCCGCACTCTCACCGATTGAGCTGAAACTCACCCAAAATGTTAGTATTGATGTAAATTAACCCCAAACAAATTTTTGGCTCGATCCCCCCACCCCAGTTCGAATAAAATGGCCGTAAATGTCCAAAATTCAAAAATTCGTATCTCCAAAGGGGGTGGTTCAAAAATTTCGAAATTTTCACAGAAAATAGTTAGTGAGTAGATGTATACGTGAGAATTTTTTCAATTTTTTTTCGCGTATTTGAGGGGGTTTTGAGGGGTTTGAAAATTTCAAAAATTCGTAGAAAAAAAATCGGGGGGACCCCGGCTGGAATTTTTTTTTAAAAGTTGGTCCTACCATCAGGTATAACATATATTTTTTTCAGGCCCCCGAGGGGGGGTGCAACATGGTCAAAAAAAATAAAAACAACAAAAAAACACGTTTTTGACGTTTTTCTTGCAATATTTACTCCCTTTAAGACAAATATTTTGAAAAAAAAATTAATTTTTGTGGAACACATTTGAAATGAACCGAATTACACTTTTTGATCATTGGGCTACAAACCGATAATGATAGCATCGCCGCTGCCCGTGTTGTACAGTCGCAAACTGTAAAATATTCAAGAAACGTGGCTTTTTATGAAAGAAGCATGAAAGTTGGTATGATGAACAATAAGATCAAAACAAAATTTTAGAGAACGGGACCCACTTTGTATCTACCATTGGGGGGGGGGGTGCAGGAGGTGATATTTTGAGGTCTCAGCCCCCCTATGTGGCGGGGTTGAGCAAAGTCGGCGTTTTTGAACTCGATTTCATATATTTCAACCTCCCTGAACACGAATATGCCATTACTTTCAAAATCGGATAATTATAAGTGCCCCAAATTTCAAATTTAAAATACCCCTAATTACCAATATTCATGAAAAATACCTGAAAATCGTGGTTTTTGGCCCCTACACCTCACACATCGATCAGAAACGAATTTTCAATACGATATTCGAAAAATAGACCTCAAACCCGATCTATAGACTCATATACCTACGAGCTTCACACATCTTCATGGGGAGGAGTAGGATGAGCCGCGGTATTCCCAATTTTGATGAATTTTACAGTTTTTTCGAATATTTGGATATCTGTACGTAATATAAAGGATTAAAGGGTCGTTGGGGTGGGGGGCAGAATGCTTGCTATTTTCTTTATTTATGGCTAAAATTTGAACTGCTTTCTTTTAATGGTGAGTTTTCTGAACTTTTTCTACTTAAATAATTCTTTATGTGTCATCTTCATAACTCCACCCCGATGCTCCTCAACCAAAAAATAATGTTAATTTGTGTTCTACGACCTTGAAAATGTTGATGTACTCATATTACACATCATATAAAGTTTCCCACCCACTCATCTTTCACCCCTTCAAGAGTGTCACAGTTGAAAAAAACAGACTTCTAATTTGTTTTAAAATTACTTCAAAATAATGGGATTTCTCATTTTCATATCAGAATGAAAAAATTTCAATTCCAACTCGACCCCCCCCCCCCCACTTCATCGACCCTTTGCTCTCAAACGTAAAAATATCATCGTATTTGTGTTCTACGATCTCAACAATGTAGATTTAGACATATATTGCACGCTATATTTTGTCCATTGCATTTTCACCCCACACCCCACATCATCCCCTCTCAAGGAACGCAAGTAGATACAAAGGGCTACGTACAAGTTGCCCCTTTGGAATATTTTGAGTGCATATTATTTCACTGAAAAGTGCATTAGAAATATGAAATGAGTGAAGTAACTACTCACCCTTTCACCACCCCCTCTACTCCAGTAACGGGGAAGAGGGATTAGATTGCAATATTATCCATTAGATACGAGATATTGAACTGATATCGAATAAATGGCATCAAATATTTCGAAATATATTCGTCAGCCAGGACATCGCATGAGGTTTGCAAAATACCTACCATTTTGACAGAACTTTTTACCCCCTGACTCCTCAACTGCGATTCTAGGTACCTTGCAAATGCCTAGTTTTGTTAGTCAAGGTGTCTACTGTCATATTTGCAATTCAAAATGGTTCGAAATCCTTTATATTACGTACAGATATCCAAATATTCGAAAAAACTGTAAAATTCATCAAAATTGGAAATACGGCTCATCCTACTCCTCCCCATGAAGACGTGTGAAGCTCGTAGGTACCTATATGAGTCTATAGATCGGGTTTGAGGTCTATTTTTTGAATATCGTATTGAAAATTCGTTTCTGATCGATGTGTGAGGTGTAGGGGCCAAAAACCACGATTTTCGGGTATTTTTCATGAATATTTGGTAATTAGGGGCATTTTAAATTTGAAATTTGGGGCACTTATAATTATCCGATTTTGAAAGTAATGGCATATTCGTGTTCAGGGAGGTTGAAATATATGAAATCGAGTTCAAAAACGCCGACTTTGCTCAACCCCGCCGCATAGGGGGCTGAGACCTCAAAATATCACCTCCTGCACCCCCCCCCCCAATGGTAGATACAAAAGTGGGTCCCGTTCTCTAAAATTTTTTTTTTGATCTTATTGTTCATCATACCAACTTTCATGCTTCTTTCATAAAAAGCCACGTTTCTTGAATATTTTACAGTTTGCGACTGTACAACACGGGCAGCGGCGATGCTATCATTATCGGTTTGTAGCCCAATGATCAAAAAGTGTAATTCGGTTCATTTCAAATGTGTTCCACAAAAATTAATTTTTTTTTCAAAATATTTGTCTTAAAGGGAGTAAATATTGCAAGAAAAACGTCAAAAACGTGTTTTTTTGTTGTTTTTATTTTTTTTGACCATGTTGCACCCCCCCTCGGGGGCCTGAAAAAAATATATGTTATACCTGAGGGTAGGACCAACTTTTAAAAAAAAATTCCAGCCGGGGGTCCCCCCTGATTTTTTTTTCTACGAATTTTTGAAATTTTCAAACCCCTCAAAACCCCCTCAAATACGCGAAAAAAAATTTGAAAAAATTCTCACGTATACATCTACTCACTAACTATTTTCTGTGAAAATTTCGAAATTTTTGAACCACCCCCTTTGGAGATACGAATTTTTGAATTTTGGACATTTACGGCCATTTTATTCGGACTGGGGTGGGGGGATCGAGCCAAAAAATTTTTTGGGGTGAATTTACATCAATACTAACATTTTGGGTGAGTTTCAGCTCAATCGGTGAGAGTGCGGAATTCACCATCTTATGCGGAGAGGCTCTTTGGTGGGGTGGTTTACTTTGAGTGGGAGACTTCACAAAAAATTTTTGAGCCTCCGAGGGGCATGGGGAGGGGAGCAGGAGGTGCTCAAAGTGCACCTCCTTTTGAAAAAAACGCCGTTTTTTGCGTTTTTTAGCCAATCAAAATTGTGTGAGAAACCTTAGTAAGACTTGAAAGATGCGATTTGAGTTTCTACATCTCCCTAAACCATCGCAATCCTTCTCCGATCAAAACTCTGACTGCTACCAGGGGGTTGAAAAGTTGCAGATTGCAATATTTCAATAATATGAAATTATCACTAAGCTGGAATGATTTTTTTTTGTCATCGAGTAAGTGAACAAAAAATTTTTTCAACCACTAAAATTGAATTTTGAAAAAAAATTGAAAATTTTGTACACCAGTGCAGCCAACAGCAAATCATAAAATTCCAAAATACGGAATTTATATCGACTTTGAATTGATTATTTTTTCGCCTGAAAATATTATGTATTTTTTTTCAATCACTGGAAGTATATTTCGAAAATTTTTTTCAAAAATTTTGTATGTCAGTGCAGCCAGTTGCAAATCGTGGCATGCTACACTACCTATGGGGTTTACGTTGACCTCAAATTAATTTTTTTATCGTTTGAAAAATACACAATAATTTTGTTTTCAATCATCAGAAATTAAAAATTAAAAATTTTTCTTTGAACATTTTGTACGTCAGTGCAACCAGTTGCTAATTGTGATATTCTGATATTATGAACTCGAATCCATTATATTTTTTCGTCAAGTGATTGGACCAATTTTTTCTCCCAATCAATAGAAATACGTTTCGAATTTGAGGACATCGGAACATCACAATTAGCAACTAGTCTTACTAAGGTTTCTCACACAATTTTGATTGGCTAAAAAACGCAAAAAACGGCGTTTTTTTCAAAAGGAGGTGCACTTTGAGCACCTCCTGCTCCCCTCCCCATGCCCCTCGGAGGCTCAAAAATTTTTTGTGAAGTCTCCCACTCAAAGTAAACCACCCCACCAAATTTGGTCAAAATCCAAGATATGTTTTTTTTTCGATCCACCCTATTAGATATACATGATCAGATCAACGCGAATCCCATAAATTTGAATATTACAATTTGCGGTTGGTTACACTGATCGAAGAAAATTTTCAAAATTTTCTTCAAAAATTAGAAAAAAAATTTATTAAAATTGTCCGGTGTCAAAGTAATCAATTCGAGGCCAAATACAATTTTACAACATTGAAATTTCGCGATCTGCAACTTTTGGACCCCCGGGTAGCAGAATGGGGTTTCATTTTCGAGGGGCGGCAATTGCTCAGGGGGGTGTAGAAACTCAAATCGCACCTTTTTAGTGCTCTTTCGTGAATCGTACGCCATATTTTCGAGCTAAAAAACACAAAAAACCGCGTTTTTTTCAAAAGGAGGTGCCCTTTAAGAGCCCCTAGCTCCCCTCCCTCTTCACCTAGGGGGCTCAAAATTTTTTTGGGTAGTCTCCGATGATGACCCAACAACCCCAGCGAATTTGGTTGAAATCTGAGGTATGTTTTTTTTAGCGATCCACCCTAATGTATAGGTACTGATTTTTCCCCAAGTCGCGAAGTTTTTTGATTTTTTTTACTCGTTTTCATCATTTTTGCGAACTTTTGAAGTTTTTACAACCCATTACTATAAGACCCTGTTTGAGATAAGAAATCTGAATAAATTTTTCATTGGTTAGGTGCTCCAAATTATCATTTTTTAAACCTACAAGCAATGTCATTGTAGTTGAAAAAACATACGAAATAGTTTATTTGCCTTGAGCGAAGAAAGGGTGGAGTTTCGAAGAAAAATTATAATTTTACATCAATAAAATTTTGTAATTTCAATGTAAAGAATAGGGAGATGGATTTGGCCCGAGCGAAGCGAGAGCGAAAATTTTAGAAAACCTCAAATTGAATGTGCAATAAAATAATGTTTTGGAAAAATAAACTTTAATGAAAAATCGACTGTTTCTACTTTGAAATGATTAAAGCAGAAATATATCATGGCCGAGCGTAGCGAGGCCGAAGCTTTTGAAAAATTGGATTTTCAAATATCAAAAATAAGTTTTAAGGAGAATAAGAACAATGAAATTAATTGGAATAATTTTGAAGAAAAAAGCAAAAAAATCTCTTTTAAATTACAAGTACAACTATAAAATTTTTTTGGTTGACGAGTGAAAATTTTCAAATTGCAAGGTAATTAATAATTTTTTTTCCAAAAAAGCATTTATTACAACGCACAGTGGTCCAGGAGACCTTTCAAAACGCGCGAAATTCAGTATCATAAAAAAAGAGCAATAAAAGTGGGTAAAAATTAGTGTAGGTACATATAGTTTTTTTGGTCGTAGATTACGAATCTGGCAGAAAAAAATTGATTCGAGGCAATGGGGAGGGGGTAGGGGAGGTGCTGAAATCGAAATTCACCTAAAATATCGTGTAATATATCGAAATCTAGGTTTTCGAGGTCGTAGATTAAGAATATGACAATAAAAAAATTTTTAGATTTTTAGAGGTCGGGGTGGGGGGGTGCTCAAATCAAAATTCACCATAATATCGCGTAGCATATCGAAATCTTGGGTTTCGAGGTCGTAGATCACGAATCCGACAAAAAAATTTTGTGAAAGTAAGAGGGAAGGGGTGGGGGTGGTGAAATTGGAGTTAAACCAAAATATCGCGCAGTAGATCGAAATCTAAGGTATTTTTGCGATTTTAGTAATATAAATTAGACCAAAAGTATAAGTGCCACGCCTCAGCACGAAAAATGTTATAGGTGAAGTGGTAGTTTCAAGTGCCCTGAACACGATTTTTCAAATAGTTTTTGCGTCCGTCTGCGTCCGTGTGCATTATAAGCAAAAATGTGCCTTTTTCAACGATTTTTTCCCATTTTTTGTAATTTTTTACCAGTTTTGTCATTATTTACAAACCCTTTACATTCCCGGCATGTAAATAATGACATTAATAAATAAAAAAAACTATTAAATACGGAAAAAATCGTTGAAAAAGGCACATTTTTGCTTATAATGCACACGGACGCAGACGGACGCAAAAACTATTTGAAAAATCGTGTTCAGGGCACTTGAAACTACCACTTCACCTATAACATTTTTCGTGCTGAGGCGTGGCACTTATACTTTTGGTCTAATTTATATTACTAAAATCGCAAAAATACCTTAGATTTCGATCTACTGCGCGATATTTTGGTTTAACTCCAATTTCACCACCCCCACCCCTTCCCTCTTACTTTCACAAAATTTTTTTGTCGGATTCGTGATCTACGACCTCGAAACCCAAGATTCCGATATGCTACGCGATATTATGGTGAATTTTGATTTCAGCACCCCCCACACCCTCCCCATGACCTCTAAAAATTTTTTTATTGTCATATTCTTAATCTACGACCTCGAAAATCTAGATTTCGATATATTACACGATATTTTAGGTGAATTTCGATTTCAGCACCTCCCCTACCCCCTCCCCATTGCCCCGAATCAATTTTTTTCTGCCAGATTCGTAATCTACGACCAAAAAAAACTATATGTACACTAATTTTTACCCACTTTTATTGCTCTTTTTTTATGATACTGAATTTCGCGCGTTTTGAGGGGTCTCCTGGACCACTGTGCAACGGTTTAATAATTATTCGCTGGGAAAATAATAAATTTTCAGTTGGAAAAGGTTGGGAAAATGACTAATTTTCCCAACTAAAAAGTAAAAATTTTGTTGATTTCAGACTGTTAAAATAGGTACTTAACCATTTTATTTATTCATTTTTCATTAAAAAAATAAATACTAATCGTCCCAACTGACATTTTTACTCGTCACTTGGGAGAACGACCAATTTTGAGTTGTGAAAATTACCAATTTTGAATTGGGAAAATTACCAATTTTGAGTTGGGAAATTTACCATTTTCGAGTTGGGAAAATTACCATTTTCGAGTTGGGAAAATTACCATTTTCGAGTTGGGAAAATTACCAATTTTGAGTTCTAACAAGTGAAAATTTTGTTGATTTCCAACTTTTGAAATAACTATTTTATTTATTATTTTTCATCAAAAAAATTAATCCCAACTGTCTAATTTTCCCAACTGACGTGTTGAAATGTTCAATTTTCCCAACTCACAAGTAAAAAATTTCCTCAGGGGGGGAAGCTCCCCCCCTCCCCCCCTATCGGTACGTCACTGGTTTTCACTCAAAAAGAGCAAGGACTGGGTGACTTCGAATTCTCAATTGCTCGGAAGTCAGGACTGAATGCAGGGGCGAAGCGAATAGGGGGTGATCCCCCCCCCAGATACAATGCTAGTAGAAAAAGTTGGCAAATTCGTCTCAAAATGAGAAAAGTTGGCAAATCTTTTTCAGAAATTACAGTCCAACTATGAAATTACCTCCCAATTCTAAAATTTTCAAAAACTTTGGCCTCGCTGCACTCGGCCTTATTACGAGTATTATGTATTTTATCTAAACTTCATGCAAAAGTGATTTTTTTTCGTATTTTTCCTCAAAATTATTTCTATATTCACCTAATTTTATTATTATTTTTTTCCTCAAAACTCATTTTCGATGTTTGAAAATAAAATTTTTTAAACGCTGGGACCTCGTTGCGCTCGGCCTCATCATATTTCTCCCCCAATAATTTCAAAGTAAAAGTGGTCAATTTTTTACTCATTAATTTAAAAAATTGTTTTATTTCGCCTTGAACTTGAGGTTTTTTAAAATTTTCGCCCTCGTTTCGTTCGGGCCAAATTCATCGCTGGAAACAAACAAACAAATAAACTCAAACTCAAAAATCTCGCTCGCGTTTCCATTGAAATTGCAATATTTTTAAAATAAATTATAATTTTTCTCGAACTTTTCCACCCTTGCTTTGTTCAGGACAAATTGACAATTTTGCTGATTTTTCCAACTTCGAGTAAATACATGGATCAGATACATTGAAATTACGCAGGGAAAAGCAATGAATTGAACGAGAGGGAGAAGTGGTCAACAAATTTAGTTCAGTCTAAAAATGTGTGCCATCCATTCCCGCCTCCTCCCCAAAAAAAGTCAGTCTGTTTCATGCTTCGAGCCAGAAATTCTGAGATTTTGCCCCCTCAATTTAATATCCAGACTTCGGTACGTCTCTGCACACTTTGTCACACCATTCTATGAAACTTAAATTTTACTTCAAATTTATTTCGTCCATAAGGCGCACCCAAGGGGCTCGAGCCTCCCCCCCCCCTGTTGGGAAAGGAGATTTTTTACAAAAATGTGAAAAAGTGCATTTTTTGGCATTTAAAAATGATTTTTCGAAAAAATTTCGCCCTCGTATTTTTATTATATTTTCTTGAAAAAATCTGAATCAGTCTTCGATTAAATTCTGCCTTTGGGAATCAGTGAAATGATTTTCTTTGGAAATTAAGTAATGATTTTATTTATTGATTTTTCAATCGATTCCCATTTGTCAGGAAAAATCAATAATTAATTTGACTTGACTAAAAGATCGATGAAAAATCACTGATTTTAAGTTAAAGTCACAAATTTTACCAATTCAGATTACAGGAATGGAAGTATTGATTGTTTGTTCCAAAAAATTCCGCAATTTTTCTTTGCTCAAATCTCCTTATCCCTCTATTTTTACTGAAATTTTCAGCCCTTCCCTAAAATAATTTCTGGGCGCGCTTATGATTTCATCTCTAAAGTTGGCAAATTTTAGTTTCGAAGTTGGAAAAATCGAGAACGTGACACCCCCCCTCCCCCCGAATACCACTTTGCTACGCCACTGAGTCAATGTCTAATATTGACTCCGTAGTCAAGCTGGAATCAGAAAATTTTTAGTTTTCAAAATTTGAAACAATTTTGGATCTGAATACCTAATAGTTTGGAAAAAATTCAGAGTTGAAAAAAAAACGGAAATATTTATGTTTAGGAATTTTTTTATATTAGAAAATCTGAGAAAAAATAAATGTTTAGAATTCAGAGTTCATAAAAATTGAAAAATATTATGAAGTCGACTTACGTTAGAAAACCACGAGTTATAAACCACCTTTTATAATTATTTTTCATCATAAAAATGTCAAAAAGAAAACGTATTTTTTTGCCTTTCAAGTAATATGATTTTTTTTTTCGGTCTTGCTTCGCTCGAGCTACGAGTATATTACAGGATCATTATTCTATAAATCTGAAGTAGTAAAATTTGATGAAACTCGTGCTTTTTTGAGTCTCTGAATTAATTTTCATTGGAAATCAGTGATTATTCACTGATGGGTATTTCAGTCAAAAATCACTGATTTCTCAACCAATATTCCCAGTTTGTCAGATATGCAGCAATTTTTCAATTTTTCTTGGTTCAAATCTGTTCATCCATTATTCGCCTATTAAAAAACCCTGACAACGCCTTTAAATCAACAGATACTTGGTTTTTTTCAATAAATTTTGACTCCCTCGCCTCCATCATTTTTTCTCCAATTCCGACCCTCCCTTACATAATTTCTGAATGGGACTATGACAGCTGCACGTTTGATTTGATTGATTCGTCATATTTGTGGTAAAAATAGGTACCTACATTTTGATACCCATTTTGACGTATATGGGCTTATTTTTGCTCTTTGCACAAGTTCTAAGTGCATATTTTGATTTTTTCAATGCGAAATTCAACGATATCAATCAAATTTAAAGCAACAATAAATTTAGTGGAATTGACTATAGGTGTACCTAATACATATTTTTAAAATTTTACACTGTGATTAGGGATATTTTTATTCGTGCACATTAGGGTGGCCCTTATTTATACTTGGTGGAAAAAAAATGTTGGAATTGTTTTCGGGACCCCCCCTAGTTTGATGCCACTACATGAGAAAATGACGTACAAAAAATTTCAGCCCAATCGATGCATGTTAAGCCGTCCCTCAAAGCCCATTTTGAAAAATTGATGGAGCGCGCCCGAGCTGATAATATTCCACCACGGCCACGCGGAAACGAAACGCTAAAAATACCCCTAGTGACCCGGCGACTTAAAATTCACGCCAAAGGCATGGAAATGAAGATAGAATGTTCTGGTTTGCGGCATTCGATTCCTTATAAAATTTGGAATCGGAAAAGCTAATTTTCAATTTTTTTGCGCCCCCGGGAGGAAAAGCGCTAGGGGTTTACAAAGTGCGACTGAACAGAAAAAATCAAATTATTTGATAAAAATTTTTCAAACACATTTTTCGAGGGGAAAGAATGAAAATTTAATTCTAGGGGTTATTCAGAGCATCCGAACCCAGTTTTGGGTACCACTAGTACCCAAAGTGAAGGGGGGGGGGGGAGGATGAAAAAATTTTTCGAAAAATTGAGTGTGGTATCAAAATCCATATTTTTTACTTGCAAAATCCGCTTCCGATTTTACTTTATCAAAACCCTCAAAATGGGCCCATGGGGGAGGGGGGCAGGGAAACACCAAAATAAAAACTTTTCATAAGAATCGAGTGTGGTATCAAAATTCACGTTTTTTTCTACCCAGAGAGTTAGTTTCTGATATTACTTTATCAAATGCCTCAAAATGGGCCCATTGGGGAGGTGTCAGAGAAAGGCCAAATCAAAAACTTTTTATAAGAATCAAGTGTGGTATCAAAATTCACGTTTTTACTCAGAGAATCCGTTTCCGATTTTACTTTCATCAAAATTCCCGAAATAGGCCCATTGGGGAGGTGTTGGGGAGGACCCAAATTGAAAATTTTACATAAATATGAAGTGGGGTGTCGAAATAAAAGATGAATTTTGATACCACACTCGATTCTTATGAAAAGTTTTCGATTTGGCCTTTCCCTGATACCTCCCCAATGGCCCCAATTTGGGGCATTTGATAAAGTAACATCAGAAACGGACTCTCTGGGTAAAAAAAAACGTGAATTTAGATACCACACTCGATTCATATGAAAAGTTTTCGATTTGGCCTTTCCCTGACACCTCCCCAATGGGCCCAATGACCATTTTGGGGGTTCTGATGAAGAAATATTGGAAACTAACTCACTGGGTAACAAAAAACGTAAATTTTGATACCACACTCGAAAAAGTTTTTATTTTAGTGTTTCCCTGCAACCCCCTCCCCCCATGGGCCCATTTTGGGGGTTTTGATAAAGTAAAATCGGAAGCGGATTTCGCGAGTAAAAAATATGGATTTTGATACCACACTCAATTTTTCGAAAAAATTTTTCATCCTCCCCCCCCCCTTCACTTTGGGTACTAGTGGTACCCAAAACTGGGTTCGGATGCTCTGAATAACCCCTAGAATTAAATTTTCATTCTTTCCCCTCGAAAAATGTGTTTGAAAAATTTTTATCAAATAATTTGATTTTTTCTGTTCAGTCGCACTTTGTAAACCCCTAGCGCTTTTCCTCCCGGGGGCGCAAAAAAATTGAAAATTAGCTTTTCCGATTCCAAATTTTATAAGGAATCGAATGCCGCAAACCAGAACATTCTATCTTCATTTCCATGCCTTTGACGTGAATTTTAAGTCGCCGGGTCACTAGGGGTATTTTTAGCGTTTCGTTTCCGCGTGGCCGTAGTGGAATATTATCAGTTCGGGCGCGCTCCATCAATTTTTCAAAATGGGCTTTGAGGGACGGGTTAACATGCATCGATTGGGCTGAAATTTTTTGTACGTCATTTTCTCATGTAGTGGCACCAAACTCGGGGGGGGGGGGGTCCCGAAAAAAATCCCAACTTTTTTTTTAAGGGCCACCCTAGTGCACATGCACAATATTGAGAAAAATATTTGAGCCAAAAAATTACCTGAATTCTATTATACCTAAAAAGTCCCCCCCCCCCCGAAGTAGATAGACTGGAGAAATTATAAAATACTGTAGAAAATCAAAAGTGTACTGGAGCTTCCAGAATGGCAATAAATGGTCAAATTTCGATATTTGGTAATGCACTTTTCAAAAAAAATCACATTTAGCTATTTTAAGAAAAAACAAAACGGATTCTTAATTTTTTAAAAAATTTTGAAAATTTGATAGATCAACTTGGGCTATTGAACTTTTAGTTACGAGGCAGAGGTTCTGAAATATGCTCTGCTTCCAAAAATTATACTCCCGTTCTCAAAAACTTGATATGCACGTGAATTATTCAAAAAATTTTAAAATTATAATTTTCTGTTGAGAAAAATTCATTTATCGGGGATTACTCGTAAATCCTAACAACGACACCAGTGGATAAATCAAGTTCTAAAGTTAATGTAGGGCCCAGTTATTCGAAAATATCCAAAATTTGCAATTTTTATAATTTTGGAGATCCAGACCTTAAAATCTGACGTGAATTTTTTTTTTAAACACGAAAAAAATTATTTTCCAGAAAATGGCTTAGTAGATTATGGGTGTTTTACACCCCCCCCCCCCCCCCTCCATCAAAAAAAAACATAGTCACTTATTTTCATCTTTGCCTTATTTTTTGGAGGTCCTTGAAAAATGTTACTTCATGTTTTTTCTGAATATCCAGTAAAAAATATTAAAAAATCGAAATATTATGTTAGGATCGAGTACTCAATACCTATATCAACTCATGAAAATCATCATCACCTTTCATCCAAGCATTTTTCTCAAAATCAAGAAAAGCGGTCTGCACGTGATTTTTCAATAACTGAGACCAATACGCGGTATCCTATCTTCTGTGTTGTTGTTGTTGTGTTGTTGTGTTTCTCGGTTGCTTTGGATTGCTGCGTGTTCCGTAAATGGAAGGAACTTACTAGATGGAAGAATAACGCATAGGCGCGAGCAGATTCTAAAATATTCCAGTACCTAAGCCTGCTCGAGAGACTTGAAAAGACCACAAGAGATATGCGAGAGCTGCACCTAGCGCAGTGTACACTTTAAATGCATCAGTATAGATACGCGAGGTACAAATACGCGGTGACCAGTTTAACTGCCCACGAGATTTTTTTTTTCTCAATGTGCAAGTATTTGTAATGTGTATGGTAAACTTTGACTTTGATTTGATGTTAAGATCAATGGTCCATTGTAAAGTGAAAGAGGCGGCGTTGATGGTAGTGTTTTTTTTTTTTTGAGATCTATGTTGCTGTTCGGTTTTAGGATACTGGGCGGATGATAAAGCTTGCTTAAACCCAGACTACCGTTTCAAACGCATGGTCACGTTTGGATTAGCGAGAGTACTCGAGAAATGTGCATAAGTTCGATAGACGAATAGAAGAGTCAAGGATCAATCTGAGGAAGGTGGAATTTTCCAGTGTGGGACAAAGTGTCCCAAAAAATCGAATTTTTCAATTTTATCATAATGCCCAAAAAAATTTAAGCATAGGGTCACAAAAACCTCAATTTGGAGGCAAGGTCATAAAATCTTTAGTTTGGACATGGTGTCCTAAAATTCTCTAAATAATTCATAATTTCCAAAATTTAATTTGGACATATGTCCCCAAAAAAAAACTCTCGATTTGAATATATTTACATTAAATATTCGCTTTTTTTCCACGAAAACTTTCATATCTTCCTTTTTTTACATGAATAGGTAAAAAGTGGGAGAGAAACAAAGATGGGTGAAAAATGTTTTTCAAAGAAATAAAAAATGAATCCGCATGAACTAACCCTTCAACATATAATATTTTGAATAGTTTCAGTCGTTTTACAAAGTTTTTGGATTTTCTCATTTTTTATCCTTTCTACCAGTAGGAGAGGTTTCACGGCGAGGATGAGAAAAATTTTTTAAATCTCATTTCACAACTCTTATGTAGTGTCTCAAAAACATCAGTTTGGACGTTCTGTCCCAAAACTTTTGATTTTAGACGTTGCGTCCCAAAAATAAAAAACCCTCGATAAAAAAAACTAAATCAAGACATGGCTCCTTTTAAAAACAAAAAACAAAACAAACAATTTGAACACAGTGTCCCAGAAACTATCCACTTAATTTGGATATGGTGCGGTGATTCGAAACCTCAACTTGAAAAAAGTGTCTCAAAAACTCAAAAAATTCAGATCAATGTCCCAAAAAATTCAATTTCGCAATTTCGACATGGTGTCGAAAAAAAACTCATTTTGAACGCGGTGTGCTAAGAAAAATTTTCTGAAATAGTGCCTCAAAAACTCTCAATTTGAACATAGTGTACCAAAAATCTTCAAGTTGGACATTATGTCCCCAGAAAAAACAATTTAGACGGAGTCCCAAAAAAATCTAAACTTGAACGTAGTGCAACGAACTCAATTTATTGTCACGTACCAAGTTTCCTTTTTTAAAATAATTGGACGTAGTGAGGGAAATACTGTTCGTTGAAATACAATTTGGACATAGTGTCCCAGAAAAAAATAACTGAATTTGAACATAGTATCCTAACAAAAAATTTCGATGTAGGTAATAAATATTTTAAAAATTTTAATTTGGACGAGGTCACAAAACCCTCAGTTTGGACATAATGTCCCAAAAGTCCCCAATTTTGATATAAAATTCCAAAAACTTCAATTTCGACATGAATTTTTAAAAAATTTAAATTTGGACAAAGGTAGTACCTCCGAAAAGTCTAAAAAAAATGCCATTTTATATTATAGGTACCTAAAATCGTTAAAAAATTTCCAATTTTTCTTAGCTTCCCTCTACTTTTTTTTTGTTCAATTCGGTCCTGGCGTGATTCATTCAAATCGATTTTAAAGTCCTACATTTCGATCGTGTCTTTGGAAAATAATAATTAGTAAAAATTATTTTTCGAATATCCCTGAAAATTTATGAAATCTGAAAATTAATCAAAAAATGAATAAACTTCAATTTAGCATTTAAGTTTTAATCGTTCATAAATTTTATTCATTTTGAATGATTGAAAAAATGATTTGATGAGGAGAAGAGGAGAGAATCATTTATGAGCCAAAAACGTAGAGAAAACTTCATTTTTAAAAAACAATTTGATAAGTGATATATTAATTATCTATTCGGGAACTTTTTTTTTTTTTTTTGAAAAGCAGCATAATTCTTGAACAATTTTTGTTCACAATAATTTATAATTTGAAAACTGTTTTTTTTTTTTTTTTTTTAAATGAAAGATTCAATGATTCGTCAGGGATCGCGCTACTAACAATGAATAACTTGCTCAAACCATCCTGTTTGGGTCTGTCTATTCTCACACGGATTGAACCACAAAATGTGAATCCTTCGTTCGAATCGCAACTTCTCAACCTGTCCAAGATAGCAGGGATGAAGAGCTAGCTAAATGCTAAAAGTTTAAAGTGGAAAGCGAAAAGTCGATCAAATTTTGGCAACAAACCGAAAATCGAAAGTTCAAAAGTTTTAAAAATAGCAAGCTAAAAGCTAGTTGAAAGCATTTTCTTAGAGATTTATTTTTTAGCCTTCGACTTGAAAATTTGAAACCAAAATCAATAATTTTTCAACCAAATTTTTTTTTTCGATTCTTAAATTCCTTTTTCTCCAAATATTTTTCAACTCTAAAAATTTATCCTCAAAATATTTTTCAACTCTAAAATTTTTTCATCTAAATAAAATTTTTACCAACTCTGAAATTTTTTCCTCCAATTTTTTTCAGGTACCTATAAAAATTGTTCAACTCTGGCATTTTTTCCAAAAATACATAGTTTTCATTTTTCAACTCCAGAAATTTTTTCTCAAAATTAAATCTTTTCTCAAATTTTTTTGCTCTCGAAATTTTTTCTCAAAAATTTTTTTTTAGCTCATATGTTTTTCTCAAATTGTTTTCCAGCTCTGAAATTTTTAAAGTGGAATCTTTTTAAAATTCGGATTGAAAAACATTTTTTAAGAAATTTAATGTGAGAAAAATTCGAAAGAATGTGAAGTTCTTAAAAATTTTAAGATTAAAGAATAAGATTTTACAGTTGATAATTTAGATAAATATTACAAAATGAAAAAAATTTAGCAAAAATGAAAATCGAAGAAATTGAAAAAAATTTTGGAGCTGAAAAATTTTTTTGGGAAGAAAGTTTATTGGGGGAATAAATTTATTGGAGTCGAAAAAATTAATATTATGAGGAAAAATTTCGAAAGCTGAAAAAATTAAAATTTTGAGAAAAAGGTACAGTCACCAGCTGAGGTGATCAATATATTGTTTAGGTAACCATCCAAGGTTTTTTTGGCTTAACGGACTCGGGACACTATACCAAACAATATTCCAAGAGGTCCTGGTTCCCGAAGGGATCTAGACCCCTCCCCACCCAAAAAATGGGTTTTTTGCTTATAACTCAACGAAAGCACATTTTTTAAAGAAATTAGTTATGTACAATATTAATCTACGTTGGATTTGCTACAAAATTACTATCTTCTTTTTTTGAGTAAAAAGCGAATTGAGACCACGAACGCCCCTCCAAAAACCCCCTACACAGGAAAATAGTCGTCGTGACTCGGCGA
>JAVBJF010001200.1:0-18404 GCA_033439095.1 Pseudococcus viburni | reverse complement strand
AAAACTGCTTAGCAGCAAAATGAGACTGTTGCGAAGAAAAACGCTTTTAAAAGTATTTTTTACAGCAGTTATTTCTGCTGTACCACGCTGATTTAAACCCGATAAAAAAACACCTATGCGTTATGCGTTTTAAAAAAAATTTTGAAAAAAAAAATTGTATTGGGTTGGATACGTATTTTTCATGTTGACTGTCTAGGTTTAGAGGAGCATGCTACCATGTTGGGTTAACCTTTATGTGCTAAATTAATATTCTAACATTTTTAACTTCTCAAATAGCTTTCAATTTTTTTTGGCAAGGTTGGATTTTAGGCATTTTTTTAGGCGTGTGCAACTTTTAAGGCAGGTTTAATAGCGTACACGTATTTTTAAAAACTGCTTAGCAGTAAAATGAGACTTTTCCGAAAAACATGCCCATCTTAAGAGTTTTTTCAATGCATCGGCAACTTTTAGAGCATTTTTTATGGCATATGGCAGATTTTTGAGCAGATCCCTTGCCAATAGTGATCAACAAATTTTTCTCACATGACAATGGATTACACTACAATCACGACAAAGAAATATTTTTAAAGGACACTTTGTATAGTTAAAATAATATTATCATTGCACTAATAATGCTGTTCTCAATTTTTATGGCTTGTCACACTTCAATTTTTGGCTAAATGGAACAGACTTTGCCTCCCAACAGGAGAAAACTTTTTTCATTTTTTTTTTAAATTAAAGAAAGGGATAGCTGGGAAATTTTGTCCTGAGTTTGTGAACGATCTGGTAAAAAGTTCTACTTTCTGATTTCATCCTAATCCCTTCACTGTGGATAAAATCATGAATTACGTTATTGCACTTCATTTCAATCGCTCAGTAATTTTCTTTCACAAAAATTCGAACCTTCCCTGTGCAGTCGTTTAAAATCTTTCTTTGTCGCTCAAACACTCATTTCTGTGTGGGGGAGTTGTCGTGATTTATAAATAAAAATAGTTGTGGAGATAACCTACTCTATCATTCAAAATGTACAGGTTTTAACAAACTTATTCGTCGTTAATACCGCCTATTCTTGTCTCAACACATGGCTGTCATTCAAATCCCTTTTTTTGTCCAAAGATTTTATATTTCTCAAAAAAATTGGTGAATTTTTTATGCTGTTCAAATTTTGTTGTTTTCTCAGATTCATAATTCATAATTGTTAAATATCTTGGAAAGATAAGAGGTGAAAAATACTTCAAACAAGATTCAATGAATTTGAAATCCTTAGACAGTATTCCCAATAAGATCTCTCACCTCTCATACTTGAATTAAACAGAGCATCCGATAAAATTTTTTGAGGAAAAGTTAGCTTGACCTTTTTGCGTGGTTTTTTTCTACTTTTTTTATGGCCATCTTCCCCATCCAAGAAATAATAATTTTACAAATGTAATTTTTTTTAAATCACAATGAACTCCGCAAATAGAATTTTTACCAACAAATTCAAAGAAATATAAATTTAAAAAATCGTAACGAGCTCTTTTTCATATAAATTACTTATGGGCTATTCCCTACAAGGGCAACCAGCTAACCGCTGTGCTGGTCACAAAAGATTTTTGCATTTTCGCTTGTTAGTCATCTTTATCTCTTTATTATGGCTGAAAAAAATGGTAAATGCTGAATTGCTAATCACGTATCAAGTTATTATTACTTATTAGAAGGTTAGACTTAGATTAGACATCAAGCTTATTATTCAAACTTCAAAATTTTAATTTGGAATCGGAAATATTCAATTCCATTTCTAAATATTACAAAATCATTAAATCTATTTCAATTATTTCAAAAATCATTAATTTTTCATTAAGTAAATTAATTTTAGCTGTTTCGCTGAATCATCGTTTAAGCCCTAGACGTACGAATTGAAAACCATAGAGGTATAAGTACAAGTAAGTTATTAAATTAAATTTCTTCATTGATTTAAATGTTTACCTCAACCTAAATTTCCAAGGTTTCAACTCATTTGTTTAATATCTTTTCCTTTTTCAGCCTCCCCCAAGATTATACAACTTGATACTGCGGATGCAGGATGTAGTGCCATCCAATATGCATCACCAGGATCTGGAAATGATCATAAATACATATGATTGTCTTCAAAGAAAAAAAAAAATTGAAACTGAAGTAAGTCCTCTGCTTAGAAATTTAGAATAGCCCAATTCCGTACACAGTTCCTGGAGATTTTCTTTGCCGAAGCTAAAGCCGAATTTGATGAAGCATTCCCAGCGACAGGACCAACGGTATAAAATGATTAGAGTAGCAGTATATGTAATTTTTTGTATTTTATAGGCTCATTCCATGTCAACTCGACCAGGTTTTGACCTTGGGTCTTCCGATTTCGCTCAAAATTTTTTTACGAGTTCCTCTTGATGGTCCAATCAAGGAATCACCGTCATTTTGATCCTAATCCTTCAGGGGGACGGGGGGTGGGCCTTGTAATTTTCGTATAATTGGGATTTTTTGCGAAATGGCTCAACTTTGAAGGCGCATATCTCAAGTTCGGTCATGTCCAAGATGAGAGAATTGAAAGCAGATTCAAAATTGATAATCATATTTTGAAAAGTTTAAAGTTGAACTTTTAAGATGAAAGCTCAACTTTCATGATAAGTACAAAACATGAGGGCCCCCATTTAAAAATCTGAAAAAATTACTATGGAGAGAACTTTTTATGTACTTTTCAACTAACAACTTTTCAAGATGGGATCTCAATACCCCTGGGGGACACAGGGGTCCTCAATTTTGATCAAAATTCAAGAAAATGTAAAACATGAAGTAATATATCGTTTTCTACTAATTCGAAGGCGCTGAGTTCGAATATGAGCTCAGTTTTTTCATCCGACTCCTCTGAACCCCCCTATCAGCCCCCCTGATGGGGTTAAAATTCAAAAAAATGAAAAATCACGTGTGACGTGTCGTTTGTCGGGTTTTTGAGGGCGCTGAGTTCGAATATTTGCTTATTTTCCGGATTCGACCCTTGGGTGCACCCCTAGCCCCCAATTTTGAGAAAACACATGTTAAAAAAAAGAAATAGCATGTGTTATATCGATTTCTACTAATTCGAGGGTGCTGAGCTTGATTATCAACTTACTTTATTGATCGGCCATCTCCATCCCCCCATTTTGACTCCCAAACTGCTAAAAAATTAAAAAAAACAATGTTTTTTTCAAAAATGGGTGCTAGGGGTGCACCCGAGGGTCGAATCCGGAAAATAAGCAAATATTCGAACTCAGCGCTCTCAAAAACCTGACAAACGACACGTCACACGTGATTTTTCATTTTTTTGAATTTTAACCCCATCAGGGGGGCTGATAGGGGGGTTCAGAGGAGTCGGATGAAAAAACTGAGCTCATATTCGAACTCAGCGCCTTCGAATTAGTAGAAAACGATATATTACTTCACGTTTTACATTTTCTTGAATTTTGATCAAAATTGAGGACCCCTGTGTCCCCCAGGGGTATTGAGATCCCATCTTGAAAAGTTGTTAGTTGAAAAGTACATAAAAAGTTCTCTCCATAGTAATTTTTTCAGATTTTTAAATGGGGGCCCTCATGTTTTGTACTTATCATGAAAGTTGAGCTTTCATCTTAAAAGTTCAACTTTAAACTTTTCAAAATATGATTATCAATTTTGAATCTGCTTTCAATTCTCTACAAAACCGCATGAACAGATTCATCTTGGACATGACCGAACTTGAGATATGCGCCTTCAAAGTTGAGCCATTTCGCAAAAAATCCCAATTATACGAAAATTACAAGGGCCACCCCCCGCCCCCCTGAAGGATTAGGATCGAAATGGCGGTGATTCCTTGATTAGACCATCGAGGGGAACTCGTAAAAATTTTTTGAGCGAAATCGGAAGACCCAAGGTCAAAACCTGGTCGAGTTGACATGGAATGAGCCTATAGTGATTATTACGTAATAAACTGTATATTGATCGATACATAATGGTTATTTGGACTATAGGTATCAAATAAATTCCAAGGTCATCAAAAATACTCAATTTTTATAAAATCATGAAATGGTTTCAAAATTTCAACATCATCGACAAAAAAGTCATGAAAAACTAGTATTCCAATTTTTAATCCTGTATCTAGCTCTAACTAATACAACGCGCTGATTCGTCGCCTACTCTCTTAATTTGAATCAGTCAAAATGACTGATGAAATACAGAAAATCAAGTCACGGATTGATCAGTCAAATTCCACTGATTCCCCTGTTAATCAGTGACATTTTACTGCCTATCAGTGAAAAATTACCGATTCAAATAGTGAATTTTGATTATTGAATCAGTAAAAATTAATTGACTGATTTCAATCAGTCAAAATTTACTGATTACAATCAGTGAATTTTCATTATTGAATCAGTAAAAATAAAATTTCACTGATTCAATCAGTAATTATTTACTGATTCAACAATGAAAATTCACTGATTGAATCAGTAAATTTTTTCACTGATTCCTACAGTGACTCAATTTTGTCGATTTAAATCAGTCGATTTTGACTGATTCAAATTAGGAGAGTAGAAAATACTAGCCGCTGATTATCAAATTGAAGAAACAAACAAAAGAAAAAGTGAACGCAATAGGGTTTTTTCGCGCACAGTGCAAAAATCCTAAAAATGAAGTCTGCTTATATCTCAAGAACGGTTGTACTTGGGGAAAAACTGTTTACGGGATCCGAAAGATAAATAATAGGAGATTCAAAAATCAAAAACGATAATCCCATTCTGAAAAGCTCGAAGTTGAATTTCCGTGGTGAAAGCTCAACTTTCATGAAAGATACAAAAGATGAAAGCTACCATTTAAAAATCTGAAAAATTGCAGTGAGAAGCCTTTTTTACCCTTTTTCCAACCAAAAAATGTTCAAGATGGGATCTCTAGATCCAGGGGGGGGGGTGTACAGTAGGGTGACACTCATTTTTCAACTTTCGAATTTCTATCGATACCGGGCTGGAATTCGTTAGGATATACCCCAATATGATGTAAAAAAATTGCAGCTCGATTCATCCATATTAACATGTGCCCCACCAGCCTTGAAGTTTGAAAACACACCTTAGCCCGTTCTTTCAGCGCTATACCCGCGACGCGGCGTGGGAATTCGTGTTATTCGGGCGATGCAACACGGTTCAGTTGAGCTATGAAATGAGGCGTGTAACTTACGGAAGTTGACTATGTGTGGGTTGTGGGGGTGTTTGAAACTAAAATAACTGGGCCGAAAAACCAAAAATTAGAGTTTTGAAAAGTTACCCCACAAAAGTTGTTGGCTGGATGGATTAGAAAAATAAAATGAAAAATTTCAAAATCGATTCATATGTTCCGACCGCACAAGAGCCTTCAATTTTCCGGAAATTGTCAAAAATTCAACATTTTCCAAAATTTTTAATAATTTAAAAAAAAATCGAAAATCATCAAAATCAATTTTAGAGCTTATTTAGGGCCTATTTAAAGCAAAAAGCATAACTTTTTTGAAAAAATCCATGTTTTATAGTTTTCTTAAACTTCTCATATTTCTTCACCTCTGAAAAAAAATGAAAAAAGTTATAAAGCACTGTTTTTTTTTCAAAAAAAAAGTGCTTTTTGGTCTAGATAGGTCACTACAGAAGCTCTAAAATTAATTTTAGTCAATTTTAAATGAAATTTCGTATGTTTGGCAATTTTTGAAGAATTGAAGGCTCTTGCGCGATCGGAAGATATGAATCAATTTTTAAATTTTTAATTTTATTTTTCTAGTCTATCCAGCCAACAACTTTTGTGCGTGTGTGTGGGGGGGGGGGGGGTAACTTTTCAAAAATCAAAATTTTTGGTTTTTCGGCCCACCCTATTGTACACCAGTAAGACACCTTCCTCAGAGTTTGAAGATCCTTGAATGACAATCAAATGCTAGTTTTTCAAATGAAGTCCCAATAGTTTTTATTTTCATTTAAAGGTCGAGCTTGTTATGAAAAATTCGAACTTTGAACATTTTGAATCAACTTTGAAATAGACTCTTACGGTAAACTCAAAATTGAGTAAGGATCGAAATCGTAAAAATGAAAAGAAGAACCTCCCCTTCCTAACCACTTTCCTTTTTCATCCTTATAATGCATTTAGGAAATGGTGACGTTTTTTCAAGCTTAACAACGATATGAGCCAGAATGGAAACTTTGGGTAAAATCAAAGAATGAAAGACGAAAAATTGGCGAGATGGAAAAATCCTTCTGTGAAGAGCAAAATGAATTCAGATTCAGAAAGGAATTTCGGGTATCTAACTGATTAGAAACTACCAAGTAGGTATACGAACGACCTATACCAGTCTTCAAAGTAAAGCAAAGAACAAACTTATCAAAAAAAATTTCAAGAAGCAAAAAAATAGGCCTCAGTTGTTTTTCCCCTTCTGGCGGAAAATTTCGACCAAGTGAACAGCAGGTGTTCACGAAAAAAACATCTCGAATAGTATTCCGCCCACTAAGGTACGAGGGAAATAAAAAGAAAAATATTTGCTTTTTAATTATTTAAGATAATACAAAGGCTGACCCGTAATGACTGAGAGCGATCGCGCTGCGCGCGCGCAACGCGTCGTGCGAGAAAACTGTTTTGGGTCATCCAAAGTACAACTAATTAGCTACCCGGGGATGTGTGTCCCATTTTTTAAAAAATTTTTTTGCCAGAGTTATCGCGATTTTAAAAGGACCACATCGTTTGACCCCTACCGTTTTTTTAAACCACGCTCACGAGGTCCGCGTCGCGCCGCGCGGGAAAAATTTTTTTTTCGTTTGAAAGTAGACACTTTGAACTTTCCAATGCCGGGTCAACGAACTCTCCAGCTACATCTCCGGCCAAGATATCGCCTTTCAAACACAAAAGTTTTTTTTGAAAATCGCGATTTTTTTAGCAAAATAGGCCTTCTGAAGAGGAATTTTGGAAAGTCTCTTGTTTAAAAATCGATTTTTTTGTCATCTAATGTATCGCTATTGTCGCTATCGTGTATTACTATATTAAATTTAGTAAAGTAATACACGATAGCGACGATAGCGATACATTAGATGACAAAAAAATCGATTTTTAAACAAGAGGCCTCAAGTGGCCTTCCAAAATTCCACTTCAGAAGGCCTATTTTGCTAAAAAAAATCGCGATTTTCAAAAAAAACTTTTGTGTTTCAAAGGCGATATCTCGGCCGGAGATGTAGCTGGAGAGTTCGTTGACCCGGCATTGGAAAGTTCAAAGTGTCTACTTTCGAACGAAAAAAAAAAATTTTCCCGCGCGGCGCGACGCGGACCTCGTGAGCGTGGTTTAAAAAAACGGTAGGGGTCAAACGATGTGGTCCTTTTAAAATCGCGATAACTCTGGCAAAAAATTTTTTTAAAAAATGGGACACACATCCCCGGGTAGCTAATTAGTTGTACTTTGGATGACCCAAAACAGTTTTCCCGCGCGACGCGTTGCGCGCGCGCAGCGCGATCGCTCTCAGTCATTACGGGTCAGCCTTTGTAATATCGTTAAACATTTTTTCCTTGTTTGAAAATTTTTTACAATTTTTCATCTCCCTTCATTTCTTGAAACATGTACCTTGACATAGTTGGGAATTTTGCAAATGGTTTTCGTATAAAGAGGTCGTTCACATAATAACTTTTTCTACCTCTTCACCAAAAAATTTTTTCATAAAAGAAAATTTTTCATCAAATTTCCAGAGATTGTTTCGTTTTAAAAAATAGCAGTCCAAATTATGTTACAACTTTTTCAACATAAAAAAATAAAATAAGTTGGCAGCGAAACAAAAAATTGACGAACTTCTAAAAATATGTAGCAAAGGAGAACAGAATTTGCCAACTTTTCCATTGCGAAAAAATTACACACTGAATCTTTCTCGACCATTTTAAAGCCCTCAATCAGAAAAATCTCAAAATTACCGTCAAAAAAATACAACCGCAGTCAATCTGACCATGACTGCCTCACTTCGACAAATCCACCACTCTCAATCCATCCAATTACCCAGACAAAGAGGCCGGTACCGCTCAATCGTTCTGCATTAACCCAGGCCATTTTCATTCTGCTCCAAAACACTTGGCGTATTGAGCTCAACACCCATGCACGGCCACATACAAAGAGCATATCATCGCAGCCGCACTCGGTGGCTTCTATCGACGACGAAATACTTCCATACCACGACTATATATACGTAGGCTTTTCCACCATTCTTGCGCAATTTCAACAGAATTGTGTCTCATTAAGCCATTACGTAGCCGGGGTACAAATCCCATCAGGCCAACGTAGCGTGACAACGCTAAACACTTCACGAGTATGATACGCGGGAGAAAAGACGATGTACGGAAATCAATGTAACGTGCATAACTTTCCACAGAGTGATGTGGATTGGATACTTACGTCGACATTAACACCAGGCAGCGGGAACACCCTGGTGTGAGGTAGTTCTTTGGGAACGAAGCGATAAAATTCTTGCCTTCCTTTGTACCATTTTACTGTGTAGAGTGATTCGTTTTCTAAATTGTAAAGGCATCGCATTTTTACAGTGTCGCCGGGTGTCACGGCTACTGGTACGTCAATGGTAACATCTTTTAGGGATTCGCAAATTGGGTAATCTGAAATCAAACCAAGGTCCATAAATTAAACGATGTAAGTGATATTTAGATCAAACTTTAATGGTAACAAATTGTGCAAATTCTGCGTTGTCAAAGTGATCAATCAAACATTACGAATTACAGTTTTTCCCTAGACATAATTTCAAAATGATTCAACAAAACAATTTCAGTACAGTATAATTGAAGAGCACGCAGTACATACAGCGAAGTACCAAATGTGGATCAGGGCCCGGTTGTGGATCAGGCCACATAACAAAGAGCTGGGTAAAAAAGAAATTAGGCGTGTGTATGAACCACCAGATTACTCATTCCATATCTTTAATTGGTGTTTTCTTTTCGTTACAAAGCAGAAAAAAAAATGATTTTAAAAATATTTTTGACGCGAAAAATGTATGTTCAAGAAAAAATTCACCGTCAGCATTTAAAAAAAAATGAAATCCGTAATATTGATGTAGAGGGAAATGACTTTCCATGGGATTTTTTTTTGAAAAATTATAGTCCTCTGCAAGTGGTTTGATCCACAAACGGGACCCCCATAAAAAATTCAAAAAAATGGAGGTTAGGGGAAAAAATTCCCACAAGCAAAAGACTCGTGGTAAAAATCTGAAACAAAGGTATTTTGGTAGTAAAAACTTCACTCTTTCAGATGCCGCATTCAGTTTTACCTGAAAATCAAAATTTCAGGGTCTTTTAAGCGATCGGAAAAGCCTGATCTACAAATGGTACTTCGCTGTAATTTAAAGAGGGGATGAGTTCAAAATTGAATTCAGTACCCCAAAAAACACATTTTGACATCCAACACGGTATTATCCCAAAATTTGAATTTTCATTCTACAGCAGAGGCAGTTAATTGTTGGGAAAGGGTTAAAACGAGATCAAAATAAAATTCGGTAATCGGTATCCTGAAAAAAATATAATGTGAGTCTGAATACAGAAAGTCAGAAAGTCAGAAACCAGCCTTGAGGGTCAAAAATTAGTTTTTGAGTCAACACTGATTTTGGAACTTTCAGGAGTAGAATAATTAAGGGGAACCCTCAACTCAAAAACCAATTTTGGCCTCCTAAGGGTGGTTTCAACTTCCAGGTTTACAGATGTATTTAGACACCGAACAAGATATTTTCCAAAATTTTCAATTTTTCTCCTTTTGTATAGAAGATGATTCATCAGAGAGGGTGAAAGCGAGATCAAAATGGGATTCTGCATCCAAAATTCAGTTTCACGACTTTTATTATTGCAGCCCCGAATTCTCAAAATTTCTTCTGTGGACCATGGGGTCAGGAATGGGCGAAATTCGGGAACTGGTGATTCAAATCATGATCACAAATCACCCGTAAAAAAATTATTCGTGGAATTCTTTTTTTCAATCACAATGAATCGTGAATCATTAATTTATAATTCGCGATTCGAATCATTGCTTTTTCCAGACATTTTTCGAATCATTTTTTTGTTGGGTGAAAATGAATAATTCACAATTGAAATTTCCATTTCTTTTGTTAATAAAACCATTACAAGCCAACAACACAATTCAATGTAAAATTCAAATTCTCAAATGAATAAAAAAAGGAAACATGAAATTTTCGCGAACCTTCTTAGCTTTTGGTACACCATTTTTTGCTTTTCGAATCATGTGAGAAGTGATTCGATTCACAAATCACGAAGAGCGGAAATGATTCGAATACGATTCACGATCGCATCTCAGAAGATGATTTGAATCAAGATCTTCGAACAAAAAAAAAAAAGAATCGAATTATGCCCATTCCTAATGGAGTAAAGAAATTATATTCGACTTCTTACTCAAAAATTTAGTTATTTTCTGGACTCTTCTCCCTCCAATAGATTTTTTATCCATTTATAGAAAAAATAATTCCTATCTTTTCATTTTTTCGATAAAATGATTTCAATACGGGCTATCTGACGTTTAGATATTTGAATTAAAATTCTGTCTTTTTTCAAAATAAATCAATTTTTTGAAACTTTTTCAACGAAAATGATTTTAGCATTGAAATTTCTACCCAAAACTACCGTCTGTGCTTATTTTTGACCTTTACTTTTTTTTTTCACGGGGTGCATTTAAAAATCCACCTTTTTAATGTTTTTTATCAAATGTAAAAATGAAATCATTTTCAAGAAATTGTTTTTTGGAATGGTCTTGATAGTATCAATAATTTTTCACTTTCACTTCTCCTTTTAATTCTGAGAAAAAAATTCCTGAAAATGGAGCAGGTACAGAGCATAAGTGAGCGTTGATGTATTTTCAAGTAAAAATATTAGTAAAATAAGTATCAACATCAATTTCGCGTCGACACGCGTATCAAAATCATTTCACGCATCGAAAAAGTCAAAAAAATATATGAAAGTATTTTCTCCGTGGGTAAACATAAACATATCGACGAGAAGAGTCCGCCGGAATCTCACAACTGCAAACTACATACAACGTACAAATCGGGTGAAGCGGTAGCGCTACCGCACGGTTGTGTTAGGCGGATTCTACACGTTGGAATGATGTGTTTGAAGTCACGTTATGAGGTTCTTTACATTTTTTTATTTTTTTCATTACTGATTCTCATCCATCTTCCCATCGTAATTATATTAATAAATTTAATAATATTTTAAGTTTAAGTAGAATGATTTCAATCTATTCAGCATGTATATGTATAAATACCTAATTTTCAAGCCTTATGATAGCTAATATGGGTCACTTTTATGATGAAATTTAATTCCAAATGACAATATCTTGAAAATCATTTCGACGACCTAGTAATATTTTACATATTTCTGGACTAAAATTTAACGCTCTTTCCAAATCTGCAAAAATTTTTGGAATCCGCACAACCTTTCAGCCCCAAAATGGGCTTTTTTTGGGAAAAAATGAGTGAAAACTTCGAAAAATTCCCTAAAAAAATTGAGGAAATTTTTTTTTAAATTTTTATGACACTTCATCTTGAAGCTGAGATCACGCCCGATTCAATGGTGCTATTGCCATCTCGATCGAACCAGCGGTTCGCTTAATAATCACGATTAAAGGATTGAACTGGAGAAATCTCAGCCAAAATACCACTTTTTTCAATGCAATTATACATTGATTTATTTTTCACTCAAAAACTAAATCGACGACCTACATATATTTTACTCGTTTCTGGACCCAAATTCAGCGCTCTTTTCGAAAATGAAAAAATATTTCAGATCCGCACAACCCTTCCGCCCCAAAATGGGCTTTTTTTGGGAAAAAATGAGTGAAAACTTCGAAAAATTCCCTAAAAAAATTGAGGAAATTTTGTAAAAAATTTTTATGACACATCATCTTGAAGCTGAGATCACGCCCGATTCAATGGTGCTATTGCCATCTCGATCGAACCAGCGGTTCGCTTAATAATCACGATTAAAGGATTGAACTGGAGAAATCTCAGC
The DNA here is from genome assembly GCA_033439095.1 of Pseudococcus viburni. Taxonomy (NCBI): domain Eukaryota; kingdom Metazoa; phylum Arthropoda; class Insecta; order Hemiptera; family Pseudococcidae; genus Pseudococcus; species Pseudococcus viburni. The sequence goes on along the minus strand of JAVBJF010001200.1, from coordinate 6,413 downwards.
CAAAATACCACTTTTTTCAACCAAGCCAGGTTTTCATATGATTATACCTGAAATTATTTTTCACTCAAAAACTAAATCGACGACCTACATATATTTCACTCGTTTCTGGACCCAAATTCAACGCTCTTTTCGAAAATGAAAAAATATTTCAGATCCGCACAACCCTTCCGCCCCAAAATGGGCTTTTTTTGGGAAAAAATGAGTGAAAACTTCGAAAAATTCCCTAAAAATATGGAGAAAATTTTTAAAAAAATTTTTTTGACACATCATCTTGAAGCTGAGATCATGGCCGATTCAATGGTGCTATTGCCATCTCGATCTGACTAACGGTTCGTTCAATAATCGCGATAGAAGCGTTGATGAGAAAAAATTCTTGTCAAAAAACCACTCTTTCTAACCAAGCCACGTTTTCATAGAACTATGCATAGATTTATTTTTCATTGAAAATCTAAATCAACGACCTACTTATGTTTTACATGTTTTTGATGCCAAATTTTACGCGCCTTCCAAAAATGCTAAAATATTTCAGATCCGCACAACCCTTCGGCTTCAAATTGGGCTTTTTGTGGGCAAAATTTGCAAGAAAATCGAAAAATTCTCCTCAACGTTGATCAAATTGAGTAAAAAAATTTTATTAATACATCTTGTGGAAAAGAAACATTGGCATAGAATCTTTCTATTCCATTTGATGTGTAAAAATTTTTTTTTATTCCATTTATTTCAAAATTGAGAGGAATTTTTCGATTTCCTTGCCCATTTTTCCACAGAAAGCCCGATTTGGAGCGGAAGGGTTGTGCAGATCTTAAATATTTTATCATTTTCGGAAAGAGCGTGAAATTTCAGAACGGAAACATGTAAAATATCGCTAGATCGTCGATTTAGATCTTTAATGAAAATAAATCAAAGTAGAATCATATGAAAGCAGGCCTTGATTGAAAAATGTGATTTTCTGGCAAGAATTCTTTCCGCTCAACACTTGAAACGTGATTTATAAGCAAACCACTGGTCAGATCAAACTGGTAATTACACCAATGGATCGAGCATCCTTTCAGCTTCAAAATATATATTTATAAAAAATTTTCTCAGAATTTTTTTCGAAATTGTAGTGAATTTTTCGAAGTTTTTACTCATTTTTGCCCAAAAAAAGCCAAATTTGGAGCCGAAAGGTTGTGCGGATTCCAAAAATTTTTGCAGATTCAGAGAGGGCATGAAATTTAATAAAAGAAACATGTAAAAGATTACTAGGTCGCCGATTTAGATTTTTAATGAAAAATAAATCTATGTATAATTCTATAAAAACGTGGCTTGGTTAGAAAGAGTAGTTTTTTGACAAGAATTTTTTCTCATCAACACTTCTATCGCGATTATTGAACGAACCGTTGGTCAGATCGAGATGGCAATTGCACCACTGAATTGGGCTTGATTTTAGCTTCAAAATGATGCGTCCAAAAAAATTTTCATTTAATTTTTTTGCCGAAATGAAGGGAATTTTTCGTAATTTTTTCAAATTTTCGCCAGAAAAATCCCATTTTGGGGCCGAAATGTTTTGCGGATTCAAAAAATTTTTAAATTTTCGGAAAGAGCGTTAAATTTGGGGCCAGAAACATGTAAAATATTACTAGGTCGTCGATTTAGATTTTGAATGAAAAATAATTTCAGGTATAATCATATGAAAACGTGGCTTGATTGAAAAAAGTGGCTTTTTAGCTGAGATTTCTCCAGTTCAATCCTTTAATCGTGATTATTAAGCGAACCGCTGGTCCGATCAAGATGGCAATAGCACCATTGAATCGGCCGTGATCTCAGCTTCAAGATGATGTGTCATAAAAATTTTAAAAAAAATTTCCTCAATTTTTTTAGGGAATTTTTCGAAGTTTTTTCCCATTTTTGCCCAAATAAAGCCCATTTTGGGGCGGAAGGGTTGTGCGGATTCCAAAAATTTTTGCAGATTCGGAAAGGGCATGAAATTTAGCATCAGAAACATGTAAAATATTACTGGGTCGCCAATTTAGATTTTTAATGAAAAATAAATCTATGTATAATTCTATAAAAACGTGGCTTGGTTAGAAAGAGTAGTTTTTTGACAAGAATTTTTTCTCATCAACACTTCTATCGCGATTATTGAACGAACCGTTGGTCAGATCGAGATAGCAATTGCACCACTGAATTGAGCTTGATTTTAGCTTCAAAATGATGTGTCCAAAAAAATTTTCATTCAATTTTTTTGCCGAAATGAAGGGAATTTTTCGTAATTTTTTCCCATTTTTGCCCAAATAAAGCCCATTTTGGGGCGGAAGGGTTGTGCGGATTCCAAAAATTTTTGCAGATTCGGAAAGGGCATGAAATTTAGCATCAGAAACATGTAAAATATTACTGGGTCGCCGATTTAGATTTTCAATGAAAAATAAATCTATGCATAGTTCTATGAAAACGTGGCTTGGTTGAAAAAAGTGGCTTTTTGGCTGAGATTTCTCCAGTTCAATCCTTTAATCGTGATTATTAAGCGAACCGCTGGTCCGATCGAGATGGCAATAGCACCATTGAATCGGCCGTGATCTCAGCTTCAAGATGATGTGTCATAAAAATTTTAAAAAAAATTTCCTCAATTTTTTTTAGGGAATTTTTCGAAGTTTTTACCCATTTTTGCCCAAATAAAGCCCATTTTGGGGCGGAAGGGTTGTGCGGATCTGAAATATTTTTTCATTTTCGAAAAGAGCGTTGAATTTGGGTCCAGAAACGAGTAAAATATATGTAGGTCGTCGATTTAGTTTTTGAGTTAAAAATAAATCAATGTATAATTGCATTGAAAAAAGTGACTTTTTGGCTGAGATTTCTCCAGTTCAATCCTCTAATCGTGATTATTAAGGGAACCGCTGGTCCGATCGAGATGGCAATAGCACCATTGAATCGGCCGTGATCTCAGCTTCAAGATGATGTGTCATAAAAATTTAAAAAAAAATTTCCTCAATTTTTTTTGGGAATTTTTCGAAGTTTTCACTCATTTTTTCCCAAAAAAAGCCCATTTTGGGGCTGAAAGGTTGTGCGGATTCCAAAAATTTTTGCAGATTTAGAAAGAGCGTTAAATTTTAGTCCAGAAATATGTAAAATATTACTAGGTCGTCGAGATGATTTTCAAAATATTGTCATTTGAAATTAAATTTCCTCATAAAAGTGACCCATATTAACTATCATAAGGCTTGAAAATGAAGTATTTATACATATACACGCTGAATAGATTGAAATCATTCTACACTAAACTAAAAATATTATTAAATTTATTAATATAATTACGATGGGAAGATGGATGAGAATCAGTAATGAAAAAAATAAAAAAATGAAAAGAACCTCATAACGTGACTTCAAACACATCATTCCAACGTGTAGAATCCGCCTAACACAACCGTGCGGTAGCGCTACCGCTTCACCCGATTTGTACGTAGTATGGTAGGTGTGCAGTTGTGAGATTCCGGCGGACTCTCGACGAGAATCCCGAAACATTTGGAAAATTTTCAAAATTCATCCTGATCGAGTAATTTTATTTCTCAAAAAATACAAAACATGAATATCATCAGAAATATTGGATTCCTAGAAGGTTCCTTTTAGATATTCTTGTGATATTTTTATTTCGGTTCAAATGAGCTTCGGAAAAATTGGATTAATGCTAAACAGTGAAAACATAGACAATCATTTCAGCATTCGTACGTCTGATTTATTCGTTCTCGAATATTTGAATTTCGTTGCTACAGGATAAGTTTTTTGAGTATTGTAACAGGCAAGATCATTTTTCAAACAACTTTTGCTCTCTTTTTTAAAAATTAAATCAAGAAAAGAGAAATTAACAATCCTTCCCCTTTTTTTTTTGCAAAATAATCATCTCAACATGGTGACTTTTAATCAAAACACCATCAGTTGTGATTTTTCACTATTAAAATTAATTTTGAAATAAAAAAGAATAGGTATAATGGAATTTTCTTCATTCTTCCAAAATGACCAAAATGGGCAAAAGACAATAGATAATTACTTACCATCAATGATTTTTTCTCAGTAAAATAGCATCATTTAGAGAATTTTTTTCAAAAAATGATATTTTTTTGATTTTTTTTTTTAAAAAACGCTGAAAAGGAGATTTTTTGATTAGTCATGAAATATGGGGCCAAAATAGAATGAGAAGACCAATCGCATTTTTCGGATAAAAACGTCAGAGTCGATAGTAGGTACTATTTCTGGAAAAATGTATAAATTTTTCAAAAATTTTCAAAATGTTTAAATTGTGTAACAAAATTTTAAAAGCTGTTGAGCAAAAGAGGGTGAAATTTTGATAAGGATTTTTCAAGTTTAGGCTCTTAACATAATATTTCAGTGATGGACAATTGAAAGGTATCGGTGATTCAGTTTTCATTTTCAGCTTTCATAAATTCAATTTCGATTTTCAATTCAATTTCAGCCCAATTTTTTTCAGTTTTTAGCTTGAGTTTTACATGCATTATTGTAACTTCTCAATTAACCCCTCCCTCATCTCAATTTTCAATTTTTATACGCTTGAATTTTTTTACATGCCACAATTTTCAAATTTTCAACTGAAATTGGAAAAAATAGACCAATTCCAATGAGAGGAATGTCACAACGCCGAAGAAGAATTGCACGTTTTTTGATTTTCCTTCTCTCAGAAAACACCCAAAATCAATTCGAATCACTCTGTACAAAAAATGGAGGGGAGGGGGCAAAAGTCTACAATTCTCCTCCTTCTCGTATTCCTTCAACTCTTCAATCACACCACATCTACTTTACTCGACACCCAGCCAGCTAAAATCGTCATCAACTTAAAAAAAACGTCAATTGCACTACTCAACTTTTCTCACAGCAAACATCGTCAAAAGAAAATTTTCGCGAGACAATTAACGCGCATAGCTCGAATTTCCTCGTTAACGACGCTTCCCCATCCCTCGGCACCGAGTTAATTACTACGCCCGTCGCATACACACGACGAAAAGCTCGAAATAATCGTCTCGCGAGTCGTGATTCCGCTTCTACGTACGAAAAACAAATACCTCCACCTAGCTGCACAGCTACACAACAAATTCTCGCGAAAAGCTACTCGCTGCCAGACAGCGTGTTTTATTTACCATTCAACTTTTTTCCTTTATTTATTTTCCTACTATTTCAAAGTCCCTGCATCGTGTACCGAGTACGATGCAAAACTCGAATTAATTTCGTATTTATTTTTATTTACGCGTCGTCGTCATCATCATCGTCGACTTCTTTTCGTACAAAAGGCTGAGCTCTAAGGCGACACAGAGAACTGCAGCGAACTGCGACGAATCACGTGAAAAAAGTTTCACCCCCATTGGCCCTGTTCTTGGCATCGCAGCATTATTTTTTTCCAGATTTTATTTTTCTCTTACTCGTTTACCTCCCTTCCTCGAGCCTTCTTACGTATACGAGAAGATGCTATAATGCCACTCAAATACATAATCACCATATAATGTTTCCTTCCTTCCGTACTTTGTGCGCATTTCATCCCCTCGTCCTTTCCCTCGGCTTCGTTCCGTATAATACTTTGCATTGCCGTCATTTATATAAACGCTATCACGCCAGCAACAATTTCCGTACCTATTATTTCGTATACCCTTTTGGCATCGCATCCCTTCCTCCTCCTTCCCATATCCCACAACTGTCTCCATAACCATACAACGTGTCAATATCTTATTACCGTACCCGCATTCACGAGTATTGACGAGCGAAGCTAGGCAATATATGCGATAAATTATTGATCAATTGAGATTGACAGTCGTCGGTGTCGGTGCCGTGTTATCAAGTGATTTGTTTATTTTACATTTCCATTGTGGCACGTTCCAAGTACGTATATTTTATATTCTCGTACCCCGAAAAGCAACAGAATACGGCTCCCTTCCCCGATTCGTACCTAGCTATCTGCGTAATATTTTACTCGTGTCTCCCTTTCTCTAAACAACTCGCTATAATCGAAAAATAACATCATTATTCGATACAACGACATCGCGACGACGAGTGCATATCTATGGAGTTACATTAGTTCACTGTCGATCGTCCTTTGCATCCTGGTACCTGCCGACGAGGGTGGATTGAAAAAAAACATCCTGGATTTTGACGAAAATTCAGGCATCCCACACAAAATATGAAAAAAAGTAACTTTAGGGACCTCTAATAGTCGAAAAAGTAACCAAAAAAGTTCAAAAAAGTAACCTTTGAGAAAGTTGGTCCTCCTCCGGATGAGGACACTTTCTCCGTCGGAAGGTGATCTCCACCTCCCTGGAAGACTAGTAGGAGCTGTACGGTCTCCTACCAGCATTAGAAAAGACGTTTGAATGATAAATACAGAGCACTTACAACTTTGGCGGTTGGCACCGCGAAATACCCAGCACGCAGGCGAGTGT